>JAJOOH010016273.1:0-38650 GCA_029582605.1 Solanum gracilifrons
CACCTCCTACCCATTGCCTTCATCTTCTTTCGATTAATAAATATTATCACAGTTACAAGAAACAATTAAATTTTGATCGGAAAAAAATTGATTCAGTTAACTTTCATCAGAATAAATGGAGCTTCACCAAAATATTAGAAATCTGAAAAAAGAGGAAAAAACAGAAAAATAATTGAAGAGGATGAGAGAAAGAGAGAGTTGGAGGGGTGGGTGGCATGGGAGGTAAGTACAAACATCCTAGGAAGAAGACGCTTTTTTTAATTGTTAGTTTTTTTTTTTGATTTCTTTATTAATTAATGCCAATAATAATAAAGCAAATAAGTGTACTTTTTCAGGAAAAAAAAAGGAAAATATCATTTGTTGGTATCTATGCGCGCTCATGGAAGGTGAAGAACACGTTTTTTGCCATATCAGTATTTTGTGCTTAATAGATACACAATTTAAATATTTTAGGTGTTCAATAGGTACTAGCTCTAATTAAGGTGTTTAAATGAATTATGCGGACAATTTTAAAGGGTCACATATGACTTAAGCCTTTAAATTTTGTTTTGTACTACTTGGGAAAAAGTATCCTCCATGTATCTGAAATAATAATATGGGACTAAGCTTTATTGTTATGAAAAAATGATTCCCTTACCTAATTTGGACAATAATGTGGTCAAATATGAGTACTGAAACCCAAAGCAATCAATCATGAAAAATTCTCAAAACTGAAAAAGTGTAACAAAAGCTAATAATGCCTTAACTTTGAATGAGTTTTCCAAAGTTGAAAGAGGCATGCATGCATGTGACTGATTTGTCATGCATGTGTGCCTAAACAATGTAAGCCCTCCTTTAGCTCTCACCTTTTTTTTTAATAACAATGTAGTGAAACAATGTGAAAGTAGCAATGTCTAGTTTGTCAGATAAAAAAAAGATTTCTTATGATTATTTATAAATTGAATATAGTATGTAATGAAACAATATGAAAATAGCAATTCCTAATTTGTCAGATAAAAAAGATGATCTTATGATCATTTATAAATTGAATGGTATGTAATCTTAGTTTGACAGATAAAAAATGATATTCTATCATCATTTACAAATTGAATGGTATGTAATGAAATAAGATGAAAGTAGCAATTACTAATTTACCAGATAAAAAAATGATCTCTTATGATCATTTGCAAATTGAATGATATTGTAATGAAAAAAATATGAAAATAGCAATTCCTAGTTTGTCACATAAAAAATGATCTCCCATTTACAAAATGATGTATAATGAAACAATATGAAGTAACAATTCTGTGTTTGCCAGATAAAAAGTTTGCCACCATTTATAAATTGAATAAAAGAAAATAATATGATTATATCTCTTATATATAAAAATAATTACCTTTCATTATAAAAATGAAAATCTCTTATAAAAATAGACGGAACAATACACTTTCATAATTGCAGTGACTAATGTTATGACCCGTCACTTTGCCATTCAAATAAGAGATAAATATAAGGGGGGAGAAACTATCCAAGTCTGTGACACTAGTCCCTTAGTTACAGCAAGAATCCTTTGTTATCTTTACCAAGCAAAAAATAATGTAATATTCGGGGTGGAGGTTGATAGGGTTGAGGGGTTCATTCGAATTTCGTTCGATGGAAAATTATACTGTTTATATATAGTAGATATTGAACCCTCTTAGACTTTTTCGTGTGTTCGAGTTTTTATATTTTGAAACTCTTTAGTGAAAATCCTGCTTCTGCCGCAGATAACGATGTATCATTCTATAATAAAAGATGCCTAAAACCAATGGACATGAAGAAAACATACTAATGCGATTAAAACTTAACCCCAATTAATAGACATTATATATATAAATCTTTCGAGATAAATTTCTTTTATGTGATTTTAAGCCGTCTATCATGTTTTCTCTTTCGTACAACACCTTTTTCCAAAGGGTGGCCAAGTTATTGGGCCTGAGGCTAAACCACAAAGAGACCCAAGAACTAAACAACCCAATAGTAGATTTGCTTTAGGTTGAGTACAATCCAAGTAATTGTCATCTGCATTTTTGGGAAATTCAAGGAAAAAGGAATTATATCATTCAAATTCAATAAACAAAAAAAAAAAAAAAAACTTATTGTGTAAGTAAAATAAAAACAAATCTCCATTTTTATAATTACAGATTGTTTATAAAGTACTTAAGAGTTAGAAATTAATGATAATGGTACTATATAATATATATGAGTTTTAATTTCAGTTAAAATGGTACTTCAAAGTCTAACCCTTGGATTAACACGATCATTTAGAATATTATTTTTAAAAAAATGATTATTTGTTATAATTTATATTATATAGTTTATTAGATAAGTTCACAATTGAATAAGCTTGAAACTGGATAAGCTTGCAATTAAACAGATAGCTTAAAGACAACATATAATAACTTTTAATATATTTAAAAGTCAAATATTAAATCCAATAAAGCCATAAAATTTAATTTTAAGGATCACAACAACAGAATTGCCCAAAAGGTGGAACACATTGGCCAGACTTAAATCCAATTCTTTTGCAAAATTCATTACAATCTGGATAGTTCTCACATTTTCCTTGGCACACTGGTGATTTTTCTTCACCAACACTTCCTCTTGCCACCATCACTTTGACAAACAAACAAACAAAAAAATGAAATGAGAAACATATATAAGTGCAATAAATGTTGAAATTAACAAGTCGTGGCTGAATCAGAATTTTTAGTAAGAAGAAATAAACTATAAAGAAATAAACACAGAAAGAAGTTTGACAAGTGGATTGATCAACATTCACTATAGAATTTAATTTTTCAGCAAAGAGAGTTCAAATGAACCTCTACTATCCCCTATAGCTATATTCCTAGACGCACATATTTAATTTAAAATATAAAAAAATAAATACATGAATAGATGAGAAGATTCAATGTGGTAGAACCCTCATTCCACCTCCCTAGCTCTGCCCTTGAAAACAAGTAATTTGATCTATGAACATTCGATGTAAAAATTCTTCTTTGAAAATAATTTTTTGTATTTTTTTATATTAACGTCTGCATCACATAAGCTTAGCCAACATAAAAAGGTATGACCAAATTCAAAACAAGCACGATCGTGAATAGATTTTTGTGAATGATAATCAAATGAGTAGAAACAAAAATCATATAAATTACATTTACATATATACTTACCAACTGTGAGAAGCAAGAGAATGAGAAGAGCACTCCTTAAGATTTTTTCAGCCATGATAGAAAAAAGACTGATTTTGATTTCTATAATTTAGGGTTTATAAATGACTTTAGAGTGGTACCATAGTATATATAGGTGGTAACATATATATAGTGAGTTTTATTTTTTCGTTTAATTAATATTTTATGCAGTTTGGTCAAATTATTACTTAATGTGTGACTGTTCAATTAATAACTTGGTCAATTTTTTAATAAAATTAGTACTTTATGTTTATGGGTAACTGTTCAATTAACCTGGTGATCCTTAAAATATAACTTTTAACAAAGATTATCCTTCAAATCTTTTTAATTTGAGCAATTTTAATTGGTTTGTCACCTCACGTGTCAGATTAACGTAATTCCTAAGAATATTACTTTTAAGAAAAATTATCCTTCAAATGTTCCTAATTTAAGCCTTTTTAACGATTTATCACCTCAAGAGTCGTTAAATTAATCTGACCATTCTTAAAAGGGAAAATTATATAAAATAACAAATTATTAATTCAAATTAAATGCTATAATCATAATTTGATTTAATTGTAACCCGTAGCAAATAGTTGTCATTCGCCTCTCTCCCCAGATTTCTCGCTCGCCAGTCTCTCACTTGCCTCTCTCACTTTATACAAACAAAAAATTATGAAATGTGTTTGTGTATGTATAAAGACTTAAAGAGAGAGAAAATTGTATATACAAATACAAATACATATATTTTCGTGTTATACACTTATAATTATACAAATACAGACCTTCCTCTGTCAGTTCTCTTTTGCCTTTCTCTCTTTCTCGCTTTATACAAACACAAATTATACAAATTACAATGTATAATTTGTGTTGTATAAAGTGAGTGAGAGAGAGATTTTGATATACAAATGTTTTATTTTGATTCAATTGTATACAAATTTAAATTTTATGCAGATATACAACACAATCATTGATACATATACATAGTAGTTACATATATACAATTATCTAACCGATTTACATATACAATTGCTGCACTTTTATACGAACGAGAGACATGCTAGCAATTTATACAATCTGATGCTCCATAGCAAACATAAAGTTTGCTATGGAGCGCAATTATGCAAACTATAGTTATAACATACAAATATGATTTTTATGTTTGCTAAACCTAAAATTTACTCCATTTAAATTGGTTGAAGTAGAAATTGAGTTGGGTAATGACCCGCTCAAGTTTACTTTGAGCTTAAATGGGTCGTTGGGCTCAAATTTACACGAACTATCGTAATACAATGTCTTGAAAAATGTAATATGTAAATGACTATAATTAATGATGAGGGTAAATTAAAAACTAAAATAAAATTATCCATTGATTTCATAAAATAGACAAGTATTATTAGACATTCCAAATAATATAATGGACAACTATTATTAGATGGAAGGAGCAGTATTTTTTATATATTTCAGTTAATTGATAAATTCTATTTTGATCATTGAAATATTAATAAAAACTTTAAATATTCTAAAAAAATTTCCAAATAACGTAATTTCTTTTTTATTTTTATGACCAAACACCTTAGAGCAATTTCATTGACCGTGGGTGTGAATGCATTTCTTTTTGTTTATTCGGCGAAACTGTTAAATTGGACCGTTTGATCCTTCTTAAAACAATACTATAAATTAAATTTAAAAAAAAGAACCATTTGATCCTTTATCGCTATCAAGTAAACATAAAAAAAAAAAGAAAAAAAAAAGAAGCTATTTCAAAAGTCAAGTGCAGGTATATATGTAAATTGAACCCTCTGGCCCTTTCAAAAGCTATTTCAAAAGTTAAATGCAGGTATATATCTCTGTTTAAAAAAAGAATGATTTTAATGATTTTTTTTCCTTTTTGATAACATTTTAATTTTAACTTTTTACGTAGTATGTTCAAGGTCACAAGATTAAAAGATAATTTTATATATATAACATAATTTTAATTTAAAACTATAAAATTTAAAAACCTTTTTATTTTTTTTAAATTCAGTGTCAAATTAAACTTGTCAAAAGATTCAATTTACATATTTACTCTTTTTGAGACGGAGGAAATATGTAAACGGAACCATCTGGCCCTTTCAAAAGCTATTTCAAAAGTCAAAAGTGATAAGTGAAATGCAAGTATCTATAAATATGGATTCTGTGTATTTATTAAGGTACAATAGAGATGGGGGAGCAGGATGAAGAAGTTGGAAGGGAGTTTATAAACTCACCTGTTTCAAATTACTGGCAAACATGGGAGGACCCTGGTATGCTCTATTTTGCTCCTTCTTCCGTACCTGCTTCTCCAATAGAGAACCTAACCCTCTGGAATCATCACGAATCTGGTTCGCAACTCTCTTTTTACCCTTCAAATTTGTGTTTTCTCTCTCTATATTTTTTTTTTTTTGTTTGATTAGAGAAATTTGATTGGAATTCCATAGGTACGATGAAATGTGCAGGTCAAGCTGAACCTTTTGATGCCCAGCTTCAAGAGGATGATTTGTTGATGAATAATTGGCGGCTTGAGATACTAAAGAACTTACGCCAAAGATTTGCCAAGATGTGAGTGTATTTTTACATTTGTGTTTATGTACATCAGCAATTAATCCCTTACTCCAAAACAATTCAATGATTTCAGTATTTTATTTTTACATTAAAACTGCCTTAAGCTGTATTGGATTGACATTTTCATGAGTTCAATGTGAGGCTACACCTACAGCCTCCTATAGATATCTCATGCTCTAGGCTGATGTCAAGTGGAGATTTAGAATTCTGATGTAATCATCATCCTTTTTCTCTTATGTTAGCGTTATAATTTTATGGAAACATCGTCTTCTCTCGTTATCTGGACAAGAGGAATTTCGAAAATTTGTTCTGGGGATGGAGAAAATTATATTTGCTGCTGTTACAAGTACGGTATGAAGTTACATCATATAATTCCTGGCAATAACTGGATATTTGTGTATGATTATTTCCGTCCTTGGTCAACCTTATTATTTATGCTAATGTCAATAAGAATTGATCCTCCTGATATGTTAATTTCATTTTTCTAGCTTGTTTTATTTTTTCTGTGGAAGGCACTTTTGGAGCTGGTGAGTCGGATGGGGAAGACAAAATTCCAAATTCATGTCTGTGACGAAACAGTGCAAGTAGTAGATGAAAACTCCAAAGTCCAGGTAGTATAATAGAAGTCTATATAATCTGTTGTAGTACAAAGAATTAATTTTCCTTAAATTTCTTGATTGGACTGTTCATTGTGTATGCCAATGTAACTGGTGTTGAGACTTGACACCATCATTCCTAAAAAGATATCAACATGAACAAATTATCTGACCGTTCTAACTTAGTAAATTTTTTATCATGTTACAAAATACTTCCCCTAGTTCATGAGGAGTTGATATTCCAGTACTCAGTTCCAATTTGGGATGTACTAAAACCGTTTACATATGGTTATCAAATTCACTAAATCGAATTAGTGTTTACTAAAAGAGTGATTATCAAAACTACCATTAACAAATTGCAGTTTATGCAGAATGCTAAATCTCCACTTCATAATCTACAAAGTGGAGAATTAGGCAATATACAGGAAATGGATAAGAAGTTGAAAAAGAAGTGGGGAATTGTTGGATCAATTAGTTTAGACGACCTTAAACAGCTTTTTGGCAAGAACCGTGAAGAGGCCGCAGAAAGCCTTGATGGTAAGCTTCCTCTTGGATTTCAGAATAAACCTATTTCTGTTGTTTGCTATCTTCTAGTTCTTGTTAGGAAGGTTCCGCTTCAAAGAGGCCGTAATATGTGGTCATCTTACTATGTAATCTTGTTTTTACAGTGAGTGTCTCCACATTTAAGCGAATTTGTAGAGAAAACGGAATCCCCCGATGGCCATCTAAAAAAATAAAGAGAGACAGGGTTTTACTCTCCAATATAAGCAGCAGTGAAACTGTCCCAGTAGCTGATGGCCCATGGATATCAATCTCCACTGCTCCAACTGCATTTGCATCTACCAATGTTCTAATCAATTCCAATCAGCAGAAATCATGGAGTTCTAATCTATCAGTAGATAAAGAAATTGGAACATCATTAAATGATCATGTGCTAAGAAACGGTGACGAGGAAAACATTATGATTCAAGAAGGGGACTCAGCCAATCGAGAAGTCTTGTACAAACCACAGGAACGCGAGCCTGCCTGTGATGGGACTAGTCATTTGGAAAAACAGTACTTGGGAAGGGAAAGACTCAGTTGTAATACTGAAAAACAGGTCATTGTCTCCGTGGAAGGCTCATCATCTTACGATTTTAGAAATGTTTCGGAGCCAAATCAGGTAAGCTTACAGAGTATGATATTTAAGTATAGATGATAATGTTTCATGTTGACTTAATTAGTTTTCCTTTTATCTTAGTCCTACTATTTCTTGCAATTACCGTAATCAATGGAAAGGGAAACAGGCATCTCCATGCCTGTGGAAAGAACAGATATATCCAAGAAATTGTCTTTCTATCTTCACTACATGATCCTTCTCAAGTATAATTAAAAATTAACAATCAAGAAATCGTCCATTTTAGACCGTCTCAATTGATAGCTTATCCATGGCTACAAGCAAGTTGTTTTTGGGAGGTTTACACTTTATATTTACGTAAATTGGAGAGTAACATGCTATGTTTTGTTCAACTACAGAAATGGAGATTACTTATTCTTTCATCTGTTTAATATCATCAGGGTCATCTCGCTGCTTTTGCTTCGTTCTGTGAAGTTGATAAAGATCAATTGATCTCCACAGATGACTTGGAGTCTAATTGTATTAAGTCTCAATCTACGCTTGAATCAATATCTGAACCTTCACTACAAAATGATGCAAGGAGGATGAAGTTGAATTTCGACAAGTTGATTGTGCTGCCTCTGGAGGATCTCACTAACCCAGACAATGAAGCTTCCATGAAAGAAGCTTTGCCCATACTTGCTGACAACCTCTCATTGTTTAGAGATGAACAAGCCAAACAACTTTTGGAATTTCAGTTCGACTTTCCAAACATCACGAATTGCTGGAGAGATTGTTCTCAGAGCAGAATCGATTGTCAAAATTTCTTGGCTGAATTTGAGAATACTAAGTCATTGTTGGAAACTTCAACTAAAGAGGAGGATGATCTTGAGGATAAATATACACAACTAGAGAACAAGGAGAAGGAAATGATGGCACAATTGGAGGCAATTCGAAAGGAGAAAAACGAGACAACTAAACGGAGGAGTGAAAATTTTAACCAGACCAAGCACTTGGCTGCTTTGGCAGAAGAGCAAGGAGGTAGAACTAAAGATAAAGAGCTGCAGATGACTATTGCTAGTAATAAATTAGACAACTTAAAGAGACAATGGGTTTCAGTCCAATCTTCCTTTAATTAGGTTCAATTCTTCCTTTTGGTTTTCTCAATGGTTTGAGTTGTACTTGCCTTTTAATTTTCTCTGTGTGATATAATGCCTTTATAATGTTGTATGTTTATGTTCACAGAGGTCTTCTGGGTTGTGAGTGCTTTAAAAAGAGTTATACTATGTCCTCTTTTTCTCTTTCGTATTCTTCTTGTTTTAAATTTTTTGGACGTGATCAATAAGAATCTTAGTAGCTCAGTTGGACTTTCATCTTGTTGGTAAGGGTTCGATTCCCCACCTTGTAACCCCCTTCTCCATTACTACTACTCGTGATCTTGTAACGATGGATACGTGATGCTTTGAAGATGGCTACATCTCTTGTTATTTCCTTTTTTATGAAACTTATACTTGACATTATAGTTTCCTTGTAAAATAGAACAAAGTGTCATGACCCGCCACTTGAGTAAAGAGTGTTAGTTGAAGTCTAAGTCTGTGACAAAAGACTACAATGTCTTGATAGCTTTTGAAGAACAAATTACTCAAATTTGATGGTAATTCTTGAAGATTATTTAATGTGTCTTTACTAAATTTTCTCTTGAAGATTATTTGATTAATCAGTTTTGATTCGCCTTAATTGCCTAAGGCAGCTAAAGAAAGAAGTGTTCTGTATGATCAAGGTTTTTTTTTCATTCTAAAGCCTCCAATCAAAAACTCTGATTAAGGGTAAAAAATAAATTATATGTACAATTATATTCGATACATGATACAAATCAATTGTATTCAAATAATCATATTTGTATTTTGTATCAATTTTATTCGTGATACAACGAATACAACATGTATTCATCTTCTCTCCTCCATCTTTCGCCTCTCTCCTCCTTCTTCCTTTTGATACAAATTAGTTGTATCAATTGAATTCGTGATACAACGAATACATGTATTCAACCCCTCTCTCTCATATCTCGCTCGCCTCACTCCTCTTCTTCAAGTATCGCTTGCTTCTCTCTTTCCCCAAACATGTAGCTATAATTCGTAATTAAGCAAACTATAGCTATAAATTTCTAATTAAGCCCAAACTATCATCATTTTTTAAAATTTCCCATCCTATTTAGAGACAAATTAAATTGGGCTCAAGTGCTCAACAGACTAATGAATGGATCTGAAGCAATGTTAATGGCTTGACGGGCTGAAACATATACAAACTTTATAACAGGTGAAGTCGTCATAAAATTATATTATTAACTCTACAAAAACTTTCATATGAATATGATGTATACATAACATTCTCTAACACATGAAGTGACAAATCGTTAACAATGCTTAAATTAGAAATATTTAAAGGATAATTTTTGTTAAAAGTAATATTTGAAGGATGATCCAATTGATCTAACATGAGAGGTGACAAGCTGCTAAAAGTGCTTAAATTAGGAATATTTTAAGGATTGAATTTTTTAATCGGAGTAGTAATAATTTAAGAATGATCATATTAATCTAACACGTCATGAGGTGACAAATCATAATAAGTGCTTGAATTAGTAATATTTGAAGGATAATGGAAAAAAATTACCCGCATCGGGTGTATACACCAAACAAATGTAACTTTCATTATTACGTGATTTAATGAAGTAAAACACGTGTTAATTCATTAAGGTTAAGTAAAATCAACTATAAATTTAAACATACGACATGCATGTATTGGATTGGTGTATACACCCAATGCAGGTAAGTTTTACCCCCTCTAGAATTTATCTATCCATTTGTAACTTAGTTTTGTTATTTCTTGAGTTGAAATTCAAATTATGGTTATAAAAATTAAATAACAATATGTTAAAATTTAAACGAGTTCAATTGGGCGGGTCATGACCCAACCCGTTTTTTTGCTTATTTAAGCCCAAAGTAAACCTTGGGCCGATTATTACCCAATCCAATTTCTATTTCAACCCATTTTAATATCTTTAATTTCAACTCAACCCACTCATTTGACACCCCCTAATTACGCGTGTCAATCATCATATTCATGTGAAAGTTTTTACTTCACCATGTTATAAAGTTGGCTTAAGTCATCTACGGCCCCTTAAAGTTGTCCGCATAATTCATTTAGACGCCTCAACTAGGACTAGTACCTATTAAACACTTTTATCTATCTAAAACCTGTTTCTATTAGACCTTTTTCGATAATCAGAAAAAAAAGGTAAAGTGTGTGTGATACACTTGCTATGACGTGGCAAAAATGACTAATTAATAGATGGCATGTGTCACTTGACCCCAATAACTATAGATTTTTTTTTTTATGTTAAAAAGAATGAAAATTATTTCAAATAAATTTATATATATTTCTTAATAAAAAAATAAATGAAATGACAACCCATTTTACTCAACTCCTCCCTACCCAACCCCCTTTCTTCTTCATCTTCTTCTCATCAATTTTTTTTCTCAAACCACAAAAACTTTCGCTGCAAATTACTTGCAGATTCGATTTTTAAAATAAATATTTTGTATTCTTAATATGTGAGAGAGAAAGATATTCAAAGAGATTGATACAATAGTGATGAAGAAGTTTGTCAATGCTTACTCATCCGAAAATCGATTGCAAAGAAAAATCGAAAGGACCCAAAATTAATTTTATCGAAAATTATTTTTCATTCCTAATACGTGATAGAGAAAGATATTCAAAGAGTTGGTACAAGAGTGATGAATAAAGAAAGTTTGTCAATGGTTAATCATCTTGAAATCGATTGTAAGGAGAAACCTAAATTAATTTAGCGAATTATTTGATATTATTTTTGATAAGTTTAGTGAGTTTACAATTTTATTTGAATGGTAATATTTATTCGAAGGTGACCGAAAATGGAGATGGAACGTCGACTTACATTTTTTATCCCAATGTTCAAAAATCTACTTCCGTTATTTTTCTTGCAAATTCAGTTACTTGATTCAGTTTTTTATTATGAATATTGAAAAGAAATAGAAAAACCAAAAAACAAAAAAAAATGGAGATTCTTTAGTTGTCTTTGAAAATTTAAATTTGGGGAAGAAGATTACTTGAAGGGGGGTAGGGGTGCTCTTTCTTTTTTGAATTAAGAATTATAATTTATTTAAAATGTTAAAAAATTATTTTATTTTATTTAAATGCCAAGTGTCAATTAAAGAAGAAAAAGTGTAAGTTTTTTTGAAAAAAATAAAAATAAAACAGTATTTCAAAACTTTCACGCGCCCATAGGAAGTGAAAAATACTTCTTTTGCCATATCATCATTTTGTGTTTAATAGGTACATTTTTTGAACGATTTAAGTGTTCAATAGGTAATAGTCCTAGTTAAGGTGTCTAAATGAAATATACGGACAACTTTAAGGGGCCGTGAATAACTTAAGCCTATAAAGTTTGTATTGGATGTTCGGATTCATTTATATAGTATCAAGACTAATTTGATCGTGAGCCCATTTTGTATACGTTTCAGCCCGCCAAGCCACTAACATTGCTTCAGATCCATTCATTACTCTGTTGAGCCCAATTCAATTTGTCTCTAGAAAAATGAAAAAAACTATTTGATTAGACATACTTCACTACTATATATATGTATTTTTTTCTTCAAAATATTACGTATCTTATCACTAATTAAGAGTTTTTTACGTATCTTACACTTAGATACATGTATTTTTGCTACCAGATATACAAAAATAGTGAGAGAGGCAAGCGAGATTGAGGAGAGAAGCGATTGAGATTCCTATGTATCCCATATACAAACGAATCACAGTAGATACATGTATTTTGAGTGATTCACATGTATATGGGATACCAGATACATGGGAGAGTGACGAACGAGGTGGACAGAGTTGAGCGAGATTTGATATGTATTCCAGATAATGCAGATCCACTTGGATACAATGTATTTAGAACAAATTACACTTAAATTTGACCTCATGTATCCGAGATACATGTATCTGGACATATCTGGAAGCACCAAAATCTGGTAAAATACGTAATATTATTGCAAACTATAGTGTATCTAAGTAATTCATTAGCTTCTAAACTAGTGGGATTAATATAAGTTATCCTAAAAAATTAAATTGTAAGTGAGCAATGAATTCATCTTACTAAGAAGTTTCATTATGCAAATTGCAACAAATTAAATCATTGGTAAATAAGGTATACTAATTAGCTGATTAAATTAGAACATAGGATTACGACTATTAGAGAAAGGTATATAGTGATCGTTCGAAATAAAAAATAAACACGATTAAATATTATTTGATTCCAAATAGTAGTCATTTTTTTCATTATACAATCCCGATTAATTTAAATTTGTACGACATATTATTTGTTACGAACTCACGCACCCCACACACCACCCAACTAGAATATAGTAGAAGTTCATTAATTAATGGGTCAAGAAAAATGGTTGTTCAAAGTTGTGCAATAGATTAATGTGTTTTACTGCATTCTAATTGCTACATGTAGCTGGTCGCCTACATTCCAAGTCAGAGAAAAAACTTGCTTTCTGTTTCATTTGTTTCCCTTTAATGAGACTGAAAAATGAGCTAAATGAAAAGAAAAGTATGAAAACTTACTTTCTGTGTTTCAATTTATGTGATAGTATTCAATTAAAAGCTTATTTGAATTAACTTATTTTAGGAGTTTAATTTTAAGTAATTTTATAGTGTTTTTTTTAATAGACTGTGGTGTCTAGGCCATCTCTCATCAACAACAGGTACCAGATAACTCTATCCATCAAGACTAAGACAAATAGAAGAATCACCTAGTGTTTTTTAATTTGTCACCGCTGAGTTTTGAACTTGAGATCTCAGGGTTCTCAACCACTTCATTGACCACTAGTCCACACCCTCGAGTGTACTTTCAGAAAACTCAGATAATCTGCAGCCGCTACAACTTCTGTCACAACTCTACCCTTCGGGTGATCACTCTATGGTGCGCACTGAGTAAATCTCCACTATGTAATAGCTTGCAAACCACACAAAAATGTAAACTACACTAAGCAAGCCTTATGCAACAAACTCGATACAAAAGGCTTTGAAGCGATCGATAAATCAAATATAATAATACTAAAGAAAATATATCTTTAATCTAAATGACTTCACTCTTTCTTCCTATGCAATGATCGATATCCATATTATGATCCGATTAAATTTAAATTTGAATATGTTAACTATCTATTTCTGAAATAACGCTTTCAACATGATTTTTTTCTAACGGTCCTACTTAAGAAGCAACAAGTGTCATGCAAAGAGCAATAAGAATTACATGCATGACCTCTGAATGGCTTGAATAACGTGAAATACATAAAATTATCATACCTTTGGAATTTGTTTTAAATTTTTGGTCCACCTAACTCTGTCATATCAATAGTCAATACACAGAAAAAAGACCACTCTCGAGATTGTTAAGGCTTTATTTAATACCCTTTCATTTACTATATACTAGTATTTGCCTCTTTAATTTCTTCAACTCTCACAACTGTCCCCTCCCTTTTTTCCTTCCTATAAATACCCCTCATCACCATTTTTTATACACAACAATAGAAGTAAAAAAATTACCTTATTTTTTCTCGTGTGTGTGAGAGAGAGGGGTAATAATTAAGAGTGACAAAATGGCAAGTAATTGGTACATAATGTTTTTGTTTGCACTTGTAGTACTTGTCCATGTTGTCACTGCAAGAAACATTCCTCAGGTTTGTTATTTAGCGATAGAAGTTGTCCGTCACTATTTGTTTTTATTATATATATATAAATATAATAAGAAGCCCGAGTACAGATTTGATGAACCCAATAATTTTTGCTCAAATATATAGTGTGCTTGTATTAAACATGTACAAATGTTTAGTTTATGATCCAGTTATTTAGCGATAGAAGTTGTCCGTCACTATCTCATATACTTATTTTTTTCGTGATCTGATAGTGTAAAAATTAAACATTATATATTGTAGCATGCATCGTTACGTTCTATTGCTGATATATTTCTAACAAAAGTAGTTCCTAATTTGTTTGCTTCAGGCTCAGAGTGAGGGTGTAAACACGGAGGTTATAAGTAAAGCTCCAACACCTAGCAAAGGCCTTGATGACAAAAAGAATTTCATCTCATTTGGTGGAGTTGGTGGTTGGGCAGGAATTGGTGGTTATGGTGGTGTGTTGCCTACTTTTGGTGGCATTGGTGGCGCTGGTGGAATAGGCGGTGCTAGTGGAATCGGAGAGCTAGGTGGTCTTGGTGGCGGTGTTGGTGGTGTTGGAGGACTTGGTGTTGGTGGTGGTGGTGGTGGTCTAGGTGTTGGTGGTGTTGGAGGACTTGGTGTTGGTGGTGGTGGTGGTCTAGGTGTTGGTGGTGGAGTTGGTGGTATCAAACCCTAGGAACATTTAAATTTGTTGTTGTAATTTTGTCTAATGAAACTTTATTTTAGTATTGCATGCATTTCTAATTATTATATCCTACATTTGTATTTTTGAAGTTTTCATGTATTATTAGTAGTATTTTCCTAAGTTAATTAGGATACGATACTACTTTGTTTAGGTTCAATTTTCAAGTCATTGGAAGTCATGTTGGTTTGACTTGTTTCAAAGTTATCATCTACTATATGTTTCTCAGTTTCTGGATGAAAATTATTGTTCCCTTTTTTTCTACTTGAACTATATTATACTAAACTGAAAAGAAAAAAAGAACCAAATGCATTAAGGTTCTGATTCGAGCGAGAGCCTAAATTGATGAGACGAGAAGATCTTGATCGAAAGCTCTCTAATAGACGAATATTATTCAGAGTTTGAAAATTTTGAGTTTCCATAATGACCTCAAGTTAATACATAATATTAAGTAATAACTACTAAGTTCATAGTCAAATATATAAATATAAGATTTGTGCAAAAATTATTGAATTTCCGTGAACTCGTACCACAGCCTCCAAATATGCCCCTGAAAGCTCGACAATTCTGAATCATGATGAGATTTTTTTTATTTTTTTTTAAATTCAATCGATTCGATCGGAATTTTTATCATCTGTTAGGTCATGCATGTAAATAAAAATGAAATGCATGATAATCTCAATGATATATAAAACATCAAAATATTATAAGCTTAATTAGTTGAAAATTAATAACGAAATTTCAATTTTCCCAATTATACAAATCAAAAGCTAGAAAAATCTTTTGATGCCCTTTTAAACCAAATACGTTTCATTCATAATAACATTTTACTGCAAAAATCAAAATCAATTTTTCATGTGATGTCAAAAAAATACATGTATTAATATAATGCACAAAAAAAAATCATATATATACGGGGGCAAAACATAACTCTATAGCTTATAACACTGAATTATCAAAGCAATAATGTGATGTTATATTATATTATATTGTATTATATGTTCTTTGTAATAAAATTTCGTTATAGCAATCAAAATATTTCCAGACAAATGAGAACGATAAAATTTCTATCTAATTGTTGTCCAAATGGTGCAAAAGTTCTATAAGGCCCTGAGATTCTGGCTTTCTTTGATTATTTTGCGTCACTTTCTGTTTGTAACACATTATTAGTCGATACACTTTCTTCCTTAATTTCTTTCTTTCTTCTTTTACTTAGAATTCAATCTTCACTTTGTAGAATTAAGCAGCTAATAAGGCAAAGATTATGTCACTTTTACCCCAAAAAGCGATCTTTTTGGTACGTAAAATATGTTCATACTTGTCAATTCACGTGAGGTACATAGTTTTTTCTACGTATATATATGTGCATTGTCTATTCAACAATTATAAGCATTCAAGGTGATTTAATTTTCATAGTTTGAGAGACATGGCTCGATTATTGTTGTTGGTGTTAGCATTTTTCCTCATGATGATGAACATTAATATTCATCAAATTTCAGGCGCTCATCTTGATCTAGTGGTCGTTCCTTACCCAATTAGCCCCGCGTCTTCACCATTACCTGGTGGAGATAGCGGTGCAGGAGGTGGTGGAGGAGGAGGAGGTGAAGGAGGTGGTACAAAAGGTGGTTATGGTTATGGAAGTGGTAGTGGTTCTGGATGGGGAAGAAGTGGTGGAGGCGGTGGTGGTGGTGGAGGAGGTGGAGGTGGAGGTAGTGATCGAGGACAACGTGGTGGAGGATCAGGCCAAGGTATTGGCTGTGGTGCGGGTCAGGGTTCTAGTGGTACCGATGGAAGTGTTCCAATCCCTAGTCCTAGTGTCAATCCTTGGATGACAAGGAAAGTTTTTCCAGGCTTTTACTAGTCATGAGTCATGACTAGTAAAAAAGGTCATGTACTTAATTGTAAAAGTTTTCCCAGGCTTTTAGTCATGAGTCATGACTAGTAAAAAAGGTCATGTACTTAATCGTAATATGACGCAATAATATTCGAAATAATATTTTCTTTTGTACTATAGTACAAAAGATAAATAAGTCATAAATAAAGAGATATAAGTTATGAAATTACTTATGTTTATTATACATGTGCTTGAACCTTTATTCTGAATGCGTATTTGTGATCTTCCAAGTCAATTATATATATGTGCATGCACTGCTTACTATTTAAAATTTCGATTGCTCAGAGAAAATTTCCAAAATGATATAATACTGTTGGAATATCATATTGATTAGTTTGGTTTGATTTTAATTTTGGTATAATTTTAATCAAAGTCACAATTTAGACGCAAATGAGGGTTTCTTCTCATCCAATATAATCTTGCAAATAAAAAGACTTAAAAAAAATTGATTTGAGTTAAGCTAGAGTAAATCCTAAGTTAAGGGGTAACACCCTTATCTTGAAATTCTTCGGCTTCGATATAAAAGTTAAGTTAGGCCTAATCTATATCGTATAGGAAATTTAAATTTGCACTCCAATATAAATGTTAATTTGGTTATATGATTCTTTCTCACGTAGATCAATAAAAATAAAACGTACTATAAATGATCTATATATAAAAAACTAAAAATACTCGCAAAAATTATTTCTTTTTATTCAAATTATAAATAATATAAAAAACATTTCATCCTCAAAATAGTGAACGGATGCAAAAACATAAAAATAAATTAAAATGGGGTGCCTGTGCTAATACTAAATCGAACAGGTATCACTATGTAAATAAACTTAAATCAAAGGGTACTAACAAAAACGTAATAAATTAATCTTCAAGTTCCTCTCATTCTCACTATAAATAATTTTCCCATCCCTAAGGCGGGAAAATATTGGGAAGGAAAATTCACAGACGGAGAGAAGATGAAGAAGAACTCAAATTCAAAATCCGGCAGAGATCTACAAAGCTTGGTCGAAGCGATCCAATCTTCAGATGTAAGTTTTTTTCCTCTAATTTCACTCATTTTGATTCATCTGTTGTATCATTTTTATAAATTCCTTGTATTTTCAGAATTTATTTCATTATAGTTTCGTTGTTATGAGTTGCATATTGATACTGGAAGTAGTGTTACGTTGTTTTTAAGTTTAGTTTCTCACTTAAGGCGCCTGTGGTGATTGTATAGAGGTCAAATTGACTGATTTTAGTTTCAGTCATTTGATTCAACTGTTTGCACTGTTTTCTATGTAAATTTACTCGTTTTCAGATGTTAATTCGATAAAATTTCGTTATTATGAGTTGCAGTTTGATACTGGAAGTAGTTTTTAGGTTTAGTTTCTCACTTTAGCTGCCCTGTGTTGATAGTGTAGAGGTCAAATTCACTGATTTCAGTTTCAGTCATTTGATTCAACTGTTTGCACTGCTTTTGATGTAAATTTACTCGTTTTCAGATGTTATTCGATAAAATTTTGTTATTATGAGTTGCAGTTTGATACTGGAAGTAGTTGCACGTTGTTATTAGGTTTAGTTTCGCACCTTAGATGCCCGATGTTGATTGTGTCGAGGTCAAATTGACTGATTTCAGTTTGTCATTTGATTCAACTGATTTACACTGTTTTCTCTGCAAATTTACTCATTTTCAGAAGTTAATGCACTAAAATTTCGTTATTGTGAGTCACATTTTGATGAAATTGCTGTTGGAAATAGTGTAAATTGTTATTTAGGGTTTAGTTTCAGTAATTTTTGACTAGATTCAACTTGTTTCCCGCTCTTTGGTGCCCTAGAGCAAACTGACTTATATCATGTTTAGTCATTTGATTCAACTGTTGTATCATTTCCTCATCACGTGTTTAAAAGTTCCCTTGTAGTTTCAGAAGTTTATTTCCTATAATTTCATTATTATGAGGTGTAGTTTGATTATCTATAAGTTATTCTAGATTAAATATGAGGCAGGATTGTTGTCCAATGTTCTGTTTGTAGATAATGCGTTGAGTCTGCGAAATTAAAATGTTATTAGGGAACCTTCTCTAGTAAAGAAATTTCAGTTTCTTCATGGAAGCATTTGTAGCTTCATGGACATTGTTCCTCCTGACTAATATATCTATGTTTTTTGTTCTTTTCGGGTGCTTTTTATACTTGTTTTCTCTACTTGATGGCTTTCACTATGTTAAATGTTTTCTTGGATCATACCTAATAACTCTTAGCTTTTTGCTAATCTTAAGTTATTCCTTGATATAATTTTCTAGTTATTTACATCCTAAGTTTGATTCAATAGTGTCGTTTCTATCCGACAGGTTGTTGAGAATCGTGTTGAATTGCTTGATGAACTTGGTGAGTTAGATTTGACCAAGAAATCAGAAGTGGCTTCTCTTATAGAATCCTTACAAGTATCCTGATGACTATTAGACATTCTTTTCTTGATTTCACAGTGCAGTGCATAGGTTAATTGGATTCAGAAAGGAAAATTTAGATTTCCTTGTAAAAGGAATCATGAGACAAAAACACTAGGTGATTTCTTCCTGATGTTGGTGGAAGGTGACATGTATCCCACAATATTAGCCGAGGTGCGCGCAAGTTGATTGGACAGAACGGTTATAAAAATAAGAAGAGATGAAATAGAGAATTCATTTGTTGTCTGTAAAGAATAATAAGCTAGGAACTAGATTGTGGTTCAATCATTGCCATTGGTGTAGGAGTTCCAAAATCCAGTTACAAGAAATGATTTTCTATAATCACACAGAGACTACAAGAAAATTTGATTGAGAGAGCTGATCTTCCTAGGCTTGAAACGACTTTCCATGATTTCTTCTTTGCTGATGTTTAACTTGTTTATTTTTGTAAGAAAACAGAACTCCTGATAATATATAAGGGCTTTGTTCGAATGAATACATGCGAGCTACACTAAACCAAGTCAGCTTCTCTTTCTCTTCATGTTTTATGAATGATGTTGCAACCAAATATATGTATTCCGGAAGATGTGGATCTCATTCTTCTGGTTAAGTAAAACAGCTCGTTTGATCTCATTTTAGTAGCTACTCTTTGTTATCTACCTTAACATTTTACTGGACACTCTGGGAAGACTTCACATGTCTTGACATTTCTCAATGCAAATTGAACAAAACCATTTTGCACGTGGCTGCAAAATATTTGCCGTCAGACATATCTGCAAGCCTAGGACATTTTCTAGGTCTGGGAGCCAAAGTAAGTGTTGTTTTATTCCTCATCTTCTTAATTATGTAATCAGTATTCATGATTATACATATTGCTTATATTAAGTTCTTAATCACTAGGCTGCTGTATGGTGTAAAAAGCATCTACAGATGACACTCATGTCGACTCAGGACTCACCTGAAGAAGAACATAGCAGCCTCTTTTATCAGGTCAAATCATTACCTTTTAGTATACTAAAACAATGTCACTGATAAATCTGGATTTGGTTGTACATTTTTAAGAGTGGTTCTCATATATCCTTTGAGTCCTTGAGATCAATCTAATTGCAATTTTCTTTATTTGTGTCTGAACTTTATATCATAGTCGTCCATCTGCATAACAATCAAAAGATTATAATTTCTTGTCTTGTGAAAGCGGTGAAGGTACTCTTTTCTGTTGCTTTCCCTAACAGGTAGACCTTTTTTTTCTTTATAATATGAATTTTTCTCCATTCCAACTTTGATAAATTCACTGCATTTTTTAGTAGCAGTGTCTGGCGTGGCAATGTCAAGTACTAGCACCACATGGATACACAAGTGTAGTCAACCAAACAAAACTGACCAAATCATCTGTAACACTTTAAACTGAACTGGACCACATGAGTTGAGTTTACCTGTTGATAACATTATTGTTGTGTGTCATGAAGCTGATTGATTTAACAGGCTAAACATCCAACCTGAACTGTGCAACGTGGAATCCCCTTGTGGATTCTGTAGTCATGTTTCTAGCATTAGACATTTAGCTGGTGGTTGTTTTATTTGCCTTTGCATTTCCTTCAAATGTAAGTTTCCTTAACTTTGAAATGCATGTAGTGTCTGACACGGCGATCAAGTTGTACTTTTCTAACAGATCTTGTTTCTTATCAGTTGCTATTGGATTTGCTTGGCTACTCTGCCTCTATTTTCGCAGCTTTGACCAGATACCCCATTGCGATTGACAAGGGGTTAATGTCTATTATTGAAAATTTCATCTTGGAGGAATTAAACCTTATAAAGGATTGTATTTTAGCAGTGAAGGTATTGATTTCTTATTTATACTGCTCCGCATGTCGTGTTTCACGTGAGTACTTTTATTTTAGCCTTTTCCCCTCTTCTGGAAAGGACAAGTCTTACCACAAAAATGTCAAGAAACTCTTCCACCATGGAGCTAAGATTGTTATTTGTGATACTCTAAATATTAAATCGTTAGCACTGCATAAAAACATTGTCATTACGATGCCCAAACCTGCTGCAGAACCTTTTGTTTGTCCAAGTACCTGCCACCATGCCATTGCAGCAGTTTGGCATTTGAGTTAAACTTTTATTATATTAACCATTTTGATCTCAAAAACTGGGTCAAATGTCTCCTATTTTTTGTAGTAGTAAAAGCAACAGGGTGCACGCCACTTGGCAACTATTTCGAGTAACCAGAACGCAATAAATTGCTTGATTTCGTTGGACTTGTAATAGAAATATAAATTGAGAGATGATGTCCAAACCTACTGAAAGTTGGTTGAAAGTCACAATGATTTGCATATTCTTGAATTGAAAAAAATTTCTCAACCAAATTTCAGCAGATTAACTTCTCAAAAATCATAATATTGGATTTAACCATACATTGCACACAATACAGGGCTTGGTCGTATGGAAGCAGTCATACTACTTCCATTAATTAAAATGAAATGGACAAAAAGAAAGCATTTGTACCACCATTTCATGTTTCACTCATATCCTTTTCCCATCTTTTCCTTCTGAACAATCTCTAGCAAATATGATGCAGAAAATGCCTTCTTTTTCTCATAAGCAGATGTAATAGTCAATACATGCAGAATACAGACGTAGGTATATGCTGTTATTATCTTTAGTTGTACTGTTAAGGACTGTTTGCTTTTATTATCTTTACTGCTCTAAACTTTCGTGATTATCTCCAGGCAATTTCCTCATTTGGTTCAGACGTGCAGAAAATTGCATTGGAAGTTCTTGATGCTCTGATACGATTGTGTAAGGTATATTCCCATGGCATAAACTGGGATTCTTACCTTAAGATGGAGGAGGAAAGAAAAGTTATGGAAAGTGAAGAGGCTGAAAGTGCAGATCATGTCAACAAGATAATGAAATTTACGGTTGAGAAGTTGTGTGAGTTGGGCATCCTTGCAGCTAATGATGGAGGAAATCTTGTGAGCTTAATTAATCTGTCATGGAAAGGTGTAGTTAACTTACTTCAGCTTGGCAAGGGTTCTTTGGCTGTAAAGTTGAATGTAGGAGACATTATTCTGACTCTTATTTCTCTGGCTAATGGATCTTTGAGATGTGCGGCTGAGACTTGGTCATCCCCATTGAAAGAAGCAGTTTCTGCAATGGAAGCTAGAAGAGTGTTCCTTCCAGTCAAGTTTTACTTGATTAATGCTGTGCGAATTATCTCTCAGTACCCATCCGAGGCATTTTATGTGTTCAAAGATATAATATTATCTGTCATAATGATCTCAACCTTTAGAATTTTCCTCATTAAAGATGAGCAGCTCAAATTTGTTGGTGATGCAATTTCAGAAATCTTGGAGCCAACATCCTTTCATATGCTTAACTCTTTCCTTAACTCAACTCAAGTGAAATCAGAGCAGAAGTTTCAAATTTTGGAGTGGTTGTTTGGTGATGGAACTGATTTGGATAATGTCCCCATAGGGTGCAATATTAACGAAGCTAGTAGCATGAGTGCAGTATTTTCTGTAAGTTCTGGCACTATGCAGGGAGCAAAGATACTATTTATTGGTCGAGTAGCCTTGTTTGTTAATCTTCTGAAAAACTCACCTGATATTGAAGATGATGCAAGACTAGGGATGGCTAGAAAACTTGGATGGTTATTGTGCATCTGCACTGATAAAGATGTGTATTCTTCCATTCTTGTCTTGGAACTTCCTACAATGTCTCGTACTAGTCAAAAACAAGAATCTGATGAGCCCCTGTTCCATTTCATTATTAATGCCTTGAAAACCTTCATGATAGTTACCTCTTCAAGTCAAGCGTGGTGTGAAACAGAGTCTTTTCTTCTTGAAAACCTTTTTCATCCCCACTTTCTTTGTCGTGAGATTGTTACTGAACTTTGGTGCTTTATCTCACGTCACGCTGACGGAGTTGTGGTAGATGACATTATTGAAAAGTTCTGCTCATTAATGAAGTACACAGAAGCTCCTGACGTTGCACTAAATCCTGATAGTCTGGTCAGAAAAATGGCGAGATTTCTCTGTGTGCTCGTTACATCTGGTCCAAATTCTATGGTAGATAAAGTTTATAAGACAGTGGTTGCATATAACACATCAACCTATTCATCAGTTACTTACTTAGCCTTGCTTATGGAGGGATTCCCACTAAATGCACTTTCAGAAAAATTGAGAAGTGAGGCAAAGCAACAAATTGCAACTCAATACTTTAACTTCCTTGGGAGTTTTGGGGGTACACTACCGAGAGAAGGCGGCTCTGCTGTTTATGGTGCTCCAGTTTTTGCTCTTTCTGCCGCTCTGCAGTTTCGGTATGTGATCAGTTCCTTTGCATGAATTGGCTAATTCTCCAAACTTAATTGGCTAAATACAAATGTTTATTCTTGTTAAACAGAAACACGGAATGTTGAAATTTACAGTTTTAAGCTTATTATGGAACAGAACAATTTAAACTTTTTCTTATTACCTGCATTGAGTGATAAAATAAAAGACTTAGAAAGTTGGTGTTTTAGTTATAAAGCAAATGACTATCAGTGTTAGTGTGCTTTTGGCCTCTGCTCTATAATTGTAATAGATGTAGCTTTTATAAGACACTATCTATGTTTTTACTATTGATAAGTTCAAATTACCAACTTAGATTCAATATGTTCCTTTTTTCCTGTTTTTTCTTGTTGCAGCCTAATCAGCATATCAGATGCTGAGATGAAGACTATAAAGTTCCTTGTTGCTATTATTCACAAGTATAGAGATTGTTCAGACATCAAAATAAAGGATAAATACCGCAGGCTTCTTAGTGAGACACTAGGAATCATTTCTAACATGAAGCATTTGTATACTTCCAATGAGATGGAAGAAGTCATTTTGGCCCTTCAGAACCTCTTCATCTCTGGACCAGCATTATCAGATGGAAAATTATTTCAATGCAAACCAAACTTGTCATCTTTTATGGCTGGCCTTGGTGAGATTGAATTGGAAGACCGAGAGGACAATGCAGTGAGTTCAGCTGTGTGGGAGCTGTATCACATGTTGCTTAGAGAGCGACATTGGGCACTTGTTCACCTCACTATCACAGCCTTTGGATATTTTGCTGCCCGCAGTAGTTGTAATCATCTCTGGAGATATGTACCTGAAGATGCAGCTCTTTCGTTTGATCTGGCAACAGGAAAAGAAGCTGATGAGGAGAGATTTATGTCTGACCTGAAAACATTTCTTGACAAGGAATCAGCATGTCCAAAGATAAAACCTTGTCCGGACACGGTTAACATGTTTGCTATGGATGGTCAAATGCTGAAAGAGACCTTGAAAAAGATAAAAGATGTTGATCTGAAGCTTATGGTCTGTGATCCCATGGAGGTTGACAATGAAAAGCAACCCAATAGAAAAAGAAAATTTCCTAACAGAGTTACCAAAGGAGTGGAATTACTGAGAGATGGCATGAAGGTTATGGGTGATGCTCTTTCCGAGTGGAAGCATAACCATTTCGACTCCACTGATATTCGTGACAAGTTCTTGACTCACTTCTCTCACCTGGAAGATGTGGTTACCCACTTGGTGAGCCTTGCTGACAGTGGCTAACTTATACTGGAATAGTTCATTTCTGAAGTGATGGATGCAAAGCATAAACAGGTATTTGCATTCGACGTAATCTGTTATGGATAAATGTGCATCTCTAAATTTGTCTATAATTCTCTAAGTTTAGTTTATGATTTTCTATGTACTTGTATTATTTTACATATAAGTGGCAAGTTCAGAATTGACATAGTTAAAACACTTTTAACATGTTGACAGAGCAAACAAAAGTACCTCTATATTGTTGGAGAAAAGGAATGTTATTTTAGTAAATATGTTGAAATTTTGTTAGTTATAGTTGTATTGGGTAATTAGACTTTCAGCACATAAGGATCTCCTTGACGAATCCTAGTGCCAAGTCTAAGTAAGTCTTATGAATGACCATTAAAAACAATAGGAAAAGAAACATTTTTAATGCTTTGCATTATAAGATGAATCCAGTTGATGCTGGAAAGCTAATGAAGAACATATTAATGATTATCATGTCATTAACAAGCTCCAATTCAACTTTTTGTTGGAAAGCATTGCTCATACTCTATATATTCTAGAGATTGAAACTTGCTGACCATATTTCTTACGGCAACAACATGCCCGTTGTAATTCTACAAGTGGGGTGTTTTCTTGGGAGAGGGTCTATCGAAAATAACTTCTCTATCTTCACAAAGTAGCCCTCCTCATACCCCACTTGTAGAATTACACCGATAGTGTCACAAAAGACTTTTTGTGACTTACTTTGATCAATTTCTTGTGCAACATTTCAATTAATAATGTCTTTTGAATAAACATATTTATAGATGTAGAAATTCATCTGAGAAGAAACTACCAAACATTATTCACCAATGAAACAAAGAACCTAAGTATGAGATTAAATTCCTTCTTCTTCTTCCCATTCATAGAACCTAAGTAGTAGGAATGCTCCATTCTCATTAATCTGCCAAGTGCATCTTTTGTTAGCACACCTACTCTTATCCCTCTGGTAATCGAAGAAAACCCAACTATCTCCATAATATTTACCAGCTCCATAATCCATGAAGCATGACAACACGTAATTACCACCAGGTCTCGGGAGGTCAACGTCGACTGTAAAAGTCTTACTCGTGCCTTGTGTTAGTGTAATTGGTACATATTGCAATCCATTTAAGTCACACTCTAAGTGTAACTTATTTTTGAAGGATATCGAATCGTAGATGTCAATAGTGTATCTCTCTGGTTCAGAAGCTACAAATAAACAAGTGATGAACAAAAAAAATAGGACAAGGATTGGAATTTTCAGTAGTACTATAGAAGAAACCATTTGTTCTCTTTTTGTTTTTTCTTGTTCATGATTTTGGATTTTATTATGTCCTTTATATAGTACATAGTTTTCTTGTTCTCAATCCTTATAATGAATTAGTTTCTATGAATATACAATGTCTAATTTGAAAAGGATATTTGTTCTCTTCCAAATCAGGGAAAGTTTGATTATGTATATCTTTATATATCCAATTTGAAGTTTTTCTCATTTTAGCCAAATATATTTATTTGATTTTTTTTTTTAATTTTAGATTTTCCGTAATAGGTGCATTCTTTGTCTATATATTAATTAATTATTATATGAAGGAAGTAAGATTGTGTAGGATTTTTATAGTACTAGATTAGTACTATAAAATTGAAAAGGAAGGAAAGTTCCATACCAACCAACAGCCATGTTACATAAAAGAATAGGTTCTAATCTGCCAGTATTGATTTTAATAGGATATCTATGAACATTGGTACTCGAGACGAGGGTCTATGAAAAAAAAAACTTTGTACCTCCACGAGGTAGGGGTAAGGTCTGGGTATATATACTCTACCCTTCAATTAGTTAAGTTCTTAATTAATTGAAGTTGAACACAATCCATAGTTAGCTAACAAAATTAAATGGAAGACTATATAAAACACTATAAATATTTTTTGCATCATAACATATATCATAAGAGAGAGCATTACAAGGATTGGTTCTAGGCCTTCCTTCACTAAGAATTAGAAGTACTTTATGATCATCATAGAGCTTCATAGAGCTTATAACGTACTATCATGATGACATTGTCCAATTGAAGATTAGATTCTGTTGTGAGTTGAAGAAGAGATATAAACCAGTTGGCATTAGATTCCAAGTGCACCTTTTGTCTGCAATTTCACACCTAGGTATATCTCTACTATATTTAAAAAGAAGAAAACTTCCAGACCTAGGACCAGAAGTCATGTTACAAAGTAGTGTAGCTTCTTCTTGGGCACCAACATCAACAGAATATTTATGAAGATGAGGTTGTCTAAGACTAACTCTTGGTTGAGTAATACCGTTGATTGCACAATCCATGTCTAATGGATCGATTAATTCATCGATGACATTTACATTGAAGAAAGGCATGAATAATCTTGCAGTTGAGCCATAGAAGGGGAGTGATGATAGAAAGAAGAAGAGGTAAACTAAAATTGACAACTGAAATTTGAGCGAAGAAGACATTTTTTTTCTATTTAGTTACTAAGTTTTTGGAGTTTGAGTTCTTTAAATAGGTAAAAAATAGAAGAAAAGTGGAAAACTTAATTTTATTAAGTTTTTAATTCTAGATAAACACAATCGAGAGTTAGATTGTGTGAACTATCTATTTTGACAAAAAACTTAGAAATGATTTCTCTTAGAAAAGAACTTTAATTTTGATTATAAACTTATTTCTTTGGAAAATTAGAAAAGATTTCACTCTTGTACAATTGTTCATCATTTGTTTTTTCAGAGAAAATATTTTGATCGGTATGAGAAAAATTTAAAAATATTTTTTTTAGGAAAACATACTCCTTAAAAACATACTAACACCAATTTGGTCTTTAATTTATTAGAACATCATAAATTTTTGAAAAAATAAAATGAAAATATTAAGCTCCGATATAAGCCATTAAATTTCTGAGTACGTCTTAATACCAAAAAGTATTTGTCCTAGCAAAACTAGCTTAAACCAACTCCCTCCGTTTCATTTTATATGTTTCAGTTGAACTGAATATGAAGTTTTAAGAAGTAAGAAAAACTTAATTTTTTATATTCTAGATAAATTAAAAAGAAAAGAAAGACAATTAAAAATATTATATAGAGTTAGAAGTTTTATAATCAGCCGCTCATAATAATTTTCAAATATGGCATAATTCATTTGCTTGAAAAGGTAGAAGTCACTTTAACCTTTATGCAAATACAAAAAATCAATCAAAAATAAAAGAGAACTTTTAGCCCTCAAATTTAGAGAGCTAAAAAAACCATATTGTAAAACACAATACTTGCTAGTACTAATTTAGAATCCAATCTCAAGAGTCTACCAATTTTCCGTACACTTAGTTTCTAGCAAAATTAATACCACACACTATAGCAAAAAAAACATAGTACAATAGATAGCAGCTGTGTTCGTTTTGACTCCCAAGTGAGAACCATAAATAGGTGATCAGTGCACTATCCTTGTTGCTACATATATTATTCTTCATGACTTAACAAATGCATTCAATTGAACTCAGGAGGACAAGAAAGACCTTTAGGCACGACGACAATGAGCTTTGCACATATGTCTACAATCATAATAACAAGGTCCTCCACAATGAAGAGGACAATCCAAACGCATCCCTTTGCATCTATTTTTAACCATGCATAGTGCAAATTCACCTATTTTGTAATCTTGATCATTGTTCATATGCAAATGTTTATGATGATTATTATGCTCTTTTTGTTTCCTACATCCCCATGCCCACCACCCACCCCCACCTCCTCCCCACCCCCATCCACCACTACCTCCCATACCCCCACCACCACCACCACCCTTACTCCCACCCCCGCCACCACCACCACCACCTCCTCCTTTACCATCGTTTCCACCTCCGCCTCCACCACCACCACCCCACCAACGCCCACCACCACCACGACCTCCTCCTCCTCCACCTCCCTTATTCGTGTCCTTTTTATCGATAACATCACGAGTAATATTGTAGGACTTGTTGGAATTTGTTGGACCTTGAACAACATTGCTACTTCCATCTACATTTTCATCACCTCTCAAACACACCACAAAAGCAAAAAAGAAAAACAAGAATGTTAACAAACTTTGACTAGTAGGAATACAATATTTCTTCATATTGTTTCTTTGCTTGATTAAGATATTTGCACTATTGTCTTCCTTTTATAGTTGTACCTATAGGCAACTAGATATTGAACATCTATTACGTACCTACTTGGTTTTTTTCTAGTCATGTTGAAGCTATATATCTAAGTTCTAACGAACTATTGTTGACAGATATAATAAGTATATATTTCTAATATACAATTATTGAATTGCCTTGGATTTTACTCTGTCCCCACTATAACACAATTGAATGGTTGGGACTCATTTTTGGCTTGTATGAAAAGGGAAGGCAACTCATGAATGAGGATCCTAGCACTTTAATTTGCCTAACTTTTTTTAATATAAACATAGCGTGACCAACATTTATAGAAAAATTGGGCTTTATGAGGTTTTATCAATGGGGCCTACTAGTTTTTTTGTTGGTCCAAGCACTAGGTGGCGTTCAGTATTTGTATTGGTATCTCAATAAACTCGAATATGCGATACAGAAAAGTCCATTTAGGGGAAAACACTTCCTATCAGAAGTTTTTTCAATATCTATGCTCGAATTCGAAAACTCTTACTAAAATTGCAACATAAGTTTTCTTGTTGGTCCAAGTACTAGTCTTTTTTATTTGGTGTTTAGTATTTGTATTGATATCCCAATTAATTTAGATTTACGATGGGTAAAGCTCATTTAAGGTGGAAGCACTTTTTATCAGAAGTTTTTCCAATTTTTGAGCTTAATTATGAGAACTTTAATTAAAGGTAAATGAATCTTATCCGTCTCATCATAGCCCTCGATAATTCAAGCACTAGTTGGTTGGCTGGTAAGCCTAGCAACTTGAGTACATGCGTAATTACAACTTGAATCTAATGTGATGGTGGTGTTAAAACTTTATATACTAAATCAATACTATTTTAATAGTATTAAATTTAAGCATCATTTACATATTGTGTGTATATATATACGCAAAATGTAATTTTTGAAATATATGAAAAATAGTATCGGATAACACCTCTTATTTTTGGCGGATAACATAATCATCGCCTTTTATTGTTCCATCTCATATCAAGCTTCCTATTGGCTCTCTTTGCAGGTCGCATGCCATTATTCTATAGAACAATTAATTACTTATCAAATTGCTTGCTACCATAATGATTTTTTTTTTAATTTGAGATTTAAAAAGTTACCAATAAATACAATTTTTAAAAAGCTATTAAGACCAACCTTTTATTGGTCTATTTATAAAAGGTGAAAGGCCATTATAACCATCAAAGCTCGTTAATTTTTTATTTTTTAAAAAAAATAAATTATTTGCAAATAAAAACTATATTCTTGTATATCTAAAATCAATTCAAGAAATTGATTACTACTTTACCCTCATTAATAGTGGAAACAAAAATATGTTATTAGTCTTGTTTACTAAAATGGTTAAGGCATATTCGATTAGAATATTCCTTTGGATTTTTTAAATGTGACAAATATTTTCTTTTCACTAGTGACATTATAAAAAGGACCATAGATGAAACAATAACACACAAAATAATTTAATGGCTTCCCTAATTACCCCTCATTTTGCCTTTTACTTTCTCTTCACTACACTAATTTTCTCCATTAAATTTTCTTCTTCCAAAGCTTATGAAAACTATACTGTTCAATTGCACAACAAAATGACACAACCTGTAACAGTCCATTGCATGTTGAATGGGAAAATAGATCTTAAAAAAAGGATCATAGGTGCTTTAATATTTATTTATACAATTTATGTTAATTATGCTCATGAACAAACTTATATTTTGTGTGATTTGTGGGCAGATAATAAATCAGGAACATTTGATGTATTTGATTATAAGAGAGATGAGTATCTTTGTGCTGAAAATAAACTTTGTTATTGGATTATTAGGGATGATGGACTTTGTCTTTATAAAAATAATGGATGTCTTGTTCACCTTGATTGGTATTGATTTAGGTTTCTAAGTGTGTTTATGTAACAAGAGTGTGATGCTGATTATGTAGTTAAATAGAATGAAAGAGGATGTTTCTAGAATGGATCTGACGTATAGTGAAAGCTTAGTGCAGTGAACGGTTCTTTTTGTGCTAATTAATAAGTATTATGCTTATACATGCATATGCTCTTTTCTTGATGTTGCTCTTTGTTTTCCCCTTCTATATATACATAACATTACTTATATAGCTTGTTTGATCAAGTTTATGGGAAGTCTATTTTTATTTTTTTTTAAAAGCTTGTTTTTAGGTTAAAGTGTTTAATCAAGAATTTATGAAAAAACACAAGTGCAGGTTGTGGAGAATTACTTAAAAAAAAAAAAACCTCTTTATAATTAGAGAAATTGGAGGTGAATTATGCAGGTATTAAAATATGCATAAATAATATTATGGTTGATAGTTGGTTCGAAAGACTAATTATGCACATGTAAAATTAATACAGTATTTAATTTTCAATTTAGAAAGCCACAAAACAAACACATATATAAGTTATGAGAGAATCTATGTATTTTATACGGAATAAAAGATGAAATAACTAATATTGGGCCAGATTCGGACCGTACCGATCGGGTTCCTTACCATTCCTAAGTGGGTCGCGGTCCGACTGATAGGCTAATACATGTTATATTAATAAATATATTCCGGATGTATATAAAGATACAAAAAATATAAATACAGGAAATTGTATCCACTTGTCCTAATTTAGCTTGTATTCATTCTCCATGATATCATGTGTATTCATTCACTCTAATCACTTGTATCATTCGTGATAAAAAAGAGTAAATAGAAAGAGAGCACGAAAATATACAACAATATAATATAGAAAGAAAGGTGGAAGATATAAAATACAAATAGTGAGTGACGGGGAGATAAGAAGGAAGGAGATGCGATAAAGAGAGAAGGACGATAGAGGGGGCGAGAGAGGGAAGGAGATGCGATAAAGAGAGAAGGACGATAGAGGGAGCGAGAGAGGAGAGATGGTTGATAGAGGGAGAGAGAGGGGAGAGAAGGAGGGAGAGGGAGAGAGAGAGAGAGAGGAGAGAGATATGAACGGGATTAGGAAAGAGAGGCTAAAAAAAAGTAAAGTATCGTTATACATATAATTTTTTTTAGTACAATTATATTAAAATACATAACATATGTTTGTTATATCATGTAAAATTCCCTTTATTTTAATACATGAAGATATCAATAAATCTCTTCAATCTTCTGATTTAATATAAAATTTTTAGATTTTTGTATCTAAGGTCTTTCCAAAAAATTAATTACTACTTCCGCGATCACAACTCACAAGTATGCCTTCACTAATAATGGAAAAGAAAAATAAGTAGCTAGTTTTTCTTGTTTACTGAGGCAGACCCACATGTATAGGTGGGATGCATGTGTATTAGTTAATTTTGGGAAATATATATATATATATATATATATATCTATCTTGAGAAGTAGAATATAATTTACATTGCATCCATAAAGAGCATAGAAGTGAAATTGGGCTGCTGATACAAGCTAAAACATCCGTCACGTGACTGTGGATCGATACCAGCTAGAATCGTAGTTAGACCTTTAAATTCAAAACTTATTATAAAAAACAATAAAATATGATTCTAGCAGGTATTGAACCCTCGTCATGCGGGTGGATGCTTTGGCTTGTACCAGTGGCCCCAGTGCACTTCTAATAAATGGAATTAATCCCCTTGACTAGTGAGCTATTCAAAGTTAGCTGGGCTGAATTAATTTTTTTTTACCTAATATTCGATATCTACATTGATTCACATCAGAAAATTTTACATCGAAGGATAGAACGCTCCCTAACAAAGACGACTTTGTATCCTAGAGAACTCGAATCCAAGACCTCTGATTAAGGATGAAGAAATACTTACCATGGAGTGCATGTCTCCACCACATCCTTTGTTGGTGAATTAATTATTTTTGTATTAGTGTTATTTCACCTTCTATATAAAATAAATTCCTTCATAACTTACACTATTTTAATTACTCGAATTTCTAAATTACAAACAAAACATCATGTCATTTTTACACATAAATAATTTACCTCTTAATCAGCTACTAAACACAATATTATGAATATCTACCAACTACTACTGCCTAACACAATATAATTTACCACACATCTAAACCAACTACCAACCATCCCATCCCAATATGGGAAAAACAATTATAAAAAGGACCAAAGATGAGAAAATAACACATAAAAAATACTAATAATTTAATGGCTTCCCAAATTACCCCTCACTTTACTTTTTACTTTCTCTTCACTACACTAATTTTCTCCATGAGTTTTTCTCCTTCCTTTGCTAATTATGAATATTATACTGTTCAAATGCACACCCTTATGAAAGAACCTGTAACAATCCATTGCATATTGAATGAGAGCAAAGATTATGGAAAAAAGGTCATAAATGGTGTATTTTATATGTACTCACTTAATATTCCTATTTATCCTAATGCACCAAATATTCTTTTGTGTGCAATACAAACAGATAATAAAGCAGGAACTTTTAATATGTTTGATTATAAGAGAGATAAACCCCTTTGTGGTGAAATATATAAACTTTGCTATTGGTTTATTCAAGATGATGGACTTTGTCTTTATAATAAAAATAATGGAAAATGTCTTTTTCACTACAATTGGTAGTGTGATTTAGGTTCCTAATTAAGTGGTGTTTATGTAACAAGTTTGATAATGGTTATGTTGTTAATTTAAGTTGTTTCTATAATGATTTTAAACTTTCACATAAGTGTTATATAACTCCTCTCAATTTTATATATAGCGAGAGCTTAGTGCAGTCGGTTGAGCTTTTAATAGTACATACTAAAATTTAACTCGAATTCTTGATTTTTATATCTTTCTGTCTAGGGTTATATATATCCTTGAAAAGTTATAGTTGTGTCATATCTTGTCTGATCACCTCTCTCTAATACTTTTTTGTATTATCTCTACCTTGCACTCCTTATACTCGCTATAGTCAGCTTCTCACACCTCCTCATTGGAGCATATATGTGTATCTTCTCTTCACATGCTCAAATCTCAATTACCTCTCATCTTGTTCACCACGGAAGTCATTTCTCGAATAGTTTCATTCCCGATTCTATCTCTCGTAAAATATCAACACACCCGTCTCAACTTTCTCATTTTCGCTATTTTCATCTTCTGGACATGCAAATTGGCTGACACTCTGCCACATTATTTAATAAGATAAAGACCAACTATCAGGAATAAATTTCTTGTACTTCAAATACATATTTGTAATTTTATTTAATTATCATATTTCACTATAAAAAAAACTTCTCTTTTTTTAATTTTAGGTTTAAATTTATTCTTTCACTTCAAAATTATCTTACATATACTTGGTCAAATTTTTATTTGTGTAGGATATCCCTTATATATAGAAAAGGTTTGAATATTTTAACATCAATAGGATGATGTGTAACGGTAGAATTTCAATTATATAAAAGATATGAGTGTCTGATTTTATCCCTAATTAACTCATAATTAATGTCCTTTTGACTAAAATGACTTATAAAAAGTTACCAAAGAGGAGAAAATAACATAATTATTTTTAATGGCTTCCCTAATTACCCATCAATTTTCCTTCTACTTCCTCCTCACTACACTAATTTTCTCCATTAATTTTTCTTCTTCTATAGCTGAAATTTTTATTCCTAGAATTACAAATACAACACCAAATGTTGTAACAATTCAATGCAAATTAAATGGAATTTCTCTCAAGAAAGAGATAATTAATCCAATGGGGGATGTTTACAAAATTAGTGTTCCAATATATGAAGATAAGGAAAATATTCTTTGGTGTTCAATGTCTACAAAGGATAAATCAGGAAATTTTAAAATATTTGATTATAGAAGAGATCAAATATTTTGTGATGAGAATTATTGTGATTGGTTTATTGGAAATGATAAAATTTGTTTAACTGCTGTTGGTATATTAGATTGTGCTTTGTCCTTTAAATGGTGATTTTATGTTTCGGTATGGGTTAAATAATGAGTCATAATCGACTCGTTTGAATCATCAATTTTTTGTCTCATTGTTTCATTTTTTTAAAAATATAATAATTTATTTAATTGTCAATTTTTTTTCTGTTTATTATGATTACATATCTGGTCAAATTATTTAAATATTATTAGATGGACTGCATTTGTTGGTGAGTCAAAATGAACAGAGTTAATAAAATGAATGGATCATTAATCTGCCTAAATTTGCACGACTCATGAAACAATCATGAAACTTGAGTAAAAATAATATTTAATATATTTTTAAAAAAGAATATTGAGTGTGAGCCTAGGTATTATGCATATATTTCTTTTATTGTAAAGGGATTTCTTTCAAAAGTTATACTAATAAAACTAGGTGTAAATTAATATTATCAAGTTAAATTTGGAGAAAAATCTCTAAAATTATTCCTATGAAAATTGTAGTAACTATATTCACCATTTGTCTTTAATAAGAAAAGAACAATTCTTTGAAAACAAAAAAGGATTGCAATTATTTTCGTAAATGAACTTTGGTAGAGTATTGCTTGTGGTAGAGTTAATATGGTTTCTCCATCTTTAATCAAATATTTTAAATTTGAGTCATAGAAATAAAAAAAATTCTCGCATAAGAAGCGTATCCCTTTTTAATGACTTTATATTGTCCAAATTCCTATTAATAATTTTAATCGAACATCAGATAAAAAATTAAAATGATATTCATTATTGCTGTTTATTTTAGCCGCGAACGATATAATTCTCATTATTGCGTTCATTTTAGTCACGAACTATATAATTCTTTCCATTAATTTCTTTAATAGACTATTTTTCTTGGTTCATAAATCACAAATTAATGCAACAAGAAGAATCAAGTGAAAATAAGAAAGCCATGCAGTATTAAATTCGTTAATTAATAGCTTAAATTAACTCAATAAATATACGATATATTCTACATTTAATATACGTATTTATCACTTAATTATAATTAAGTAATATATATCCTTATATTAATTTAAATTAATAAGATATTTAGTTCTTTAATTTTATGATTAAGTTTCAAATTACTCGAATTTAACTATTATTGAATATCTCTCCTCATGATTTTGTCATTGACTATTTGTCATTGACTAGACAGAAAAAAATGTTTAAAAACTTTATTACATTTTCCCATAATTTGTACATGAATTTATAGTCATATACTATATATTATTTAAAAAAAAAAATTAATTTGGACATGTAGTCCATTTTATTTAGTATAAATTATAAGAACCACATATTATAAGTACTAAATAACATCCTATCCCTTCTAGTTTTCTATTTACCAAAAATCCCTTAAAAATGATGTTTGCGGGATACATAGTGTTGTGCACGGGATACATTAGGTTTGATACATTCCACATAGCGGGATACATAGCGTTGTGCACGGGATACATTAGGTTTGATACATTCCACATAGCGGGATACATAGCGTTGTGCACGGGATACATAGGTAAAATAAGGGATTTTTGAAAATTTTGAAATAAGTAGGGATAAATGGATATTAAGGTAAGTAAAGGAGTGTAGTTAAGTAATTTGTCCTTTATTTATGCCTTAAAAAGGCCAAAAAATCCACCATACAAAGAAAATCCCTGAACGGCCCAACAGCCCATCAGGTTATTCATACAAGACCCATAAAGTAGGGTTTCCTAATTTGTTCATTTGGCTCTTTCCACTTCTTCCGAGTCATATACTATATATTATCATCATACATCAATATTTTTAATTCATTCTCCATTTGATAAACAAAATTGATGGCTTTTCTTACACATCAATTTGTCTTTTATTTTCTTCTAACAATTTTCTCCATTTTCATTTCTCTTTTAGTAGCTGATGATTATGAAATTCATGTTGCAAATCAAACACCAGATATTTTAAACGCGGAATGTTTTATGGACGATACATCGTTAGGAAAACAAACAATTAAATCCATGGAGATTTACAAATTTAATGTTACTATTGTTGGTAAAAACACAAAACATGTTTGGTGTCCAATGTGGTTAGGGAAAAGGCCTGGATTATTTAAGATATTTGATTATAATAGAGATCAATCTAATTGTGGTGATCAAGTTTGTCATTGGTATGTTAAACAAGATGGAATTTGTCTTTTTAGTGTTTATCAATGTGCTGTGCACTATAATTGGGCATGGTGATGTGTTAATTAAATTACATGGGATAAAGTTATTTAGTTTTTATGATGTTTAGAAATTTTAATGGTATTTTGAAGATGTTATGATTTGCTAGACTCTGGACGTATAACAGAGGCTTAATGTATCAAATTATCGTTTTATTCTATGTATTTTGTTGTATTGGCTTGCGGATATATACGAGTCAATTTATGGTTTTATCCTCCTTTCTTTTGTACTTTCTCTGTCTCATTTTATATGGTATTTTTGGGTTTCGAGATTCAAACAAATCTATCTAAGATACCGTAAGTTTTTTATAGATCTTTTAAACATTTTGAATTATCAATTATTGTGACTTATAGTACTTTTTATGTAGTTTACAAATATATAAATTTCATTTCAAAAAATTTGAAAATTTCATGGGCAAATTCCCGATCAAACTTAAACTGGTTGACTTGCGAAAAATGAAAAGCGCCACATAATTTGAGACACAAAGAGTCATATTTTTTTTTATTCAATAAACTTGCATGTTTATGATTACATTAATGTGCATTTTCCTCATGTATTTTCTAACTATTATAAAACATGTTATTTACACTAGAACGATTTATTTAATTTTCTCCCTAAATAATTTGTAATGTTTGGGACAGATTTGGTGACTTAATCTTTTATGAATTAAAATCAATTAATTAATTCCTATTTTTAGTCAATGGTTACTAAAGTCGAGATAAAAAGATGAACACATATATTACTATAATAATTACTATAAATCACTTATAAAAAATCATTGATGAGATTCCCTTCCTAATAACCAATAGTTACCCAAATCCCTGATTTATCATACAAAATAATTAAAGCGTAATATACAAATATGTCATTTAATTTGACATTAACGTATATTTATGTCCTTCAATTTTAAGTGTGCAACAAGTAGACACTTAAATTTGTATGAAATTAAATAAATATACATTTATATCCTACGTGGTATCCTACTTGGGAATTTATGTCCCACATGATGTGTTAGTGTGGCATTTTAATAATCTAAATATATATATTAAATTTTGCAAGGTCACACAAACAATAATTTTCTGGCCGTTGGTTGACTTCTCACCTTTCATATGTTACAAAATGTTGGATGCATGTAATGACAATCATAATTGCTGCATTACTATCTTATATTACTCCAAATTGGAGTTAGTGCCATATGCACATCAGTTTTGCAAAATGCCGTTGATGGTATTAGCCGTTGATGGCATTGGTGGGCACTTGATTGTCACTCTTAATTCCTCCATTATCCTTGTAACCTATGTAACTCCTAATGCCATTTATCTTCACTATTTACTACACCATTATCTTCCTATTCATTGCTAGGAAGACTTCTTCTAGTATAAATAGTGGTGGTCTTCATTTGGCTTAAATAACACAACATACAAGAGAAAAATATAGAGTGTATAAAGTTTGTCAAAAAGAGAGTTCTTATTAGTTGAAGGGAGGTGTTCTTTTTGTGGAGCTTTGGACTCAACTCTTGTCCAGAGTTGTTGAGTTATATTCTGTGAT
>JAJOOH010016274.1:0-25782 GCA_029582605.1 Solanum gracilifrons
TCTCTGTTTGCTAATTGTAGCCAAGATTCCGGACATAAATCCGAATCGACCAACTGGCGCAGCAGTATGAGACAACTTTTTCTTTTGGTGCACAATGGAATCACCGAAAGAGTACCAGAGCAGAAAAAATGAAAATGCTTTTTTTTCAGGACCATAGAAAACAAGTTACCAACCGCTCCGGTACGCAGAAGAAAAAATAGTGCTTCTCTACTGTTTGATTTTAGCAAGTTACTAATTTCGTTTGTAATTTTTCAACCATGCATTGTGCTTAATTCTGGTGATAGTGCACGGACCCACACGGTCCCCATCTATGAGGGACATGCACTTCCTCATGCTATCTTGTGGTTAGGTCTTGGTGGTCCTGATATTACAGATTACCTCACGAGGATTCTCTCTGAGGGTGGTTATGTATTTCATGGCACGTTAAGAGAAAATGCTACTAGGCGTATGAAGGAGACAATTACTTATGTAGTTATGTTGCACAGGATTTTGAAAAGGCAAAAAACAGATCTTCAATTGAGAAGGCCTTTGAGCTTCCTTGCTAGACAAGTCCTTAATATTGTTGCTGAGAGGTTCCGTTGTCCTGTAGTCCTATTCCAGCCATCATTGTTCGGGATGGGACCGACATGAATCCATGAAAAAAGTCTACAATTCAATGAAAAACGATGTTGCTATTAGGAAGGATTTATTTGCAAACATTGTGCTTAGGAAACGTCAGTAGTAAGAATGTATATGCCACTTATTAAATATTACCTGGATATTAAGGGTGTGTAATTAGGGTGCACTTTGAAGCAACCAAATAACAGCTGAAACAAATAAATTCTAACAAGTTAAACAATAATGTAGTGACCATGTTGCTTTGAAGTAATTTAAATAATCTCACCATGTCTTTTCTCTACCTAGTTACAGGAAATTACATTGATGTTGAAAATGATAGTCTTAGGATCCGTTTGCCCATGCGATATGGAATTATGATATGATATCATAATATGGAATCATGAGATGAAGTTGAAAATCATAATATGGACATGCGACATGGAATTTTCGTGTTGTCTATTTTCTCATAAACATAAGAATCTCATAAGTTGTAAAACTATTAAAATCGCCTCAATTGTTTATTTAATATAAGGTATTACAAAGCTATCTGTTCTCCACTTAATTAATTATTTCATCTAACATTAATTGATCAAATTTTAATTCTATAAAAAAGATTGAACATAAATTGTAGTGTACTAGTCTTTAATATAATCCTCCCACATAGTACAGACAATCTTCTCACTTTGAGTTTGCATTTCTCTATCACATGACTGAGAAGACAAACCAACATTGTTACGTGGTTTCGTGTGATGAGACACAAGGACCTTACATCGACAAACGTGGTTTCGTGTGATGAGACACAAGGACCTTATGCAGTCTCGGTGATACTACCAAACTCTCTTTAAGCTCCCCAATTATAACTTTTACAAGTTTTCACTTATTAAGAGTTATCTGAATAAGGCATATTCTTATTGGTATCATCATACCAAGACTTGCAAGCCATTGTAACCATGCCAATATCATAGTTAGCCATTTAAAACTCTTAAACCGTCCTTTGAAAATCAGACTCATTTATGTTTAAACATTTCGTTCAATGCCAACATCCAAGTCTTTCCAAGTTATAAAAGAACATATAAAATGCAAAATCATTAGCATTTGACCGAGACGGAGAAGTGCCATTTCTTCATCATTTAAACCAAAGATTTTGAAGGACTCATAGATCTTCAAATTCGATATTTATAGGGGAAACCCTTTTCAAAATTATATGAGGAAATTCACCCATTCAAAACAAACAATCCAAATTTCGAAATCATAGTATAGTAATTTGAACACAATTAACAAGAGAGGAACATTTATGATCAATTTTCATGAACTCATCTCTCAACCCTTACCTCAATTTGTAATTTAGAAAATACGAATAATAAAATATAATATAAATCTTGTATGCGTAGTTTGAAGTAGAGAGTGTTCAAACATACCTTTTGACGAAGAACTTAGGAAAGCGACTTTGAGAATTTATAACCTTAGATCTTTTTTCTTGAAGTGTTAGGGAAGAAGAGGAGACGCGTTTGACGTACCATATCAAATCTTCTAAAATATAGCTTTTGGGGAAAGTTGATAGTCATGGATTAGGGTTATGGAATGAGGAAAGGACTAAATCAATCCTCCTAAAACGTGAAAGGAAGAAAAAACTTAAATGATTTTGGAGCACGTGTGCGGTCGCACATCTGGAGGCTACTTAGCGCGAACCTTACACTAACACTGACTTGCCCGTATGGCTGATTTCCACTTCGCGCGGTGAATTGCGCAGAATCTGTAGTGCTCAGGAAAATAGGCATAACTTTTAGCACATAACTTGGATTGACGAACGGTCGAAGACGTTGGGACAAGGGCTTCACAATCTTTCATTTTCTTGGTATTAGGCCATAAAATCTTAATACTCTAGGAACCCCTTATGACCTCAATTCACATCCAAAGATCTTCCCAAGGAAAGAAATTATTTTAATTACCTATTCAACATTAAAAATCATCGGATTTGGAGTCTACATGCATTCAAAGAACGACTAGGGTCATAGTTTGAAAATTTGGAGCATTACAAAAAGACTAAGAAAAAAACATAAAAATAGAATAAAAAAGAGGGTTAATTTTGTACGTAAGAAATGATTCGTGCTACATAAAATAAAGAGATAAATGTCAATAATCACATCTAAATTATGCCCTTTTTTGAGTTTTATACCTAAACTATTGAGAATGTGAGTTTAATACCTAAACTAACTTGTTTAGGGGGACCTGGTCCATGGATTGTCAAATTTCAAGTTTGTAGGTGACAAGATATGTGATGCATGCGCAAAAGGGAAGCAAACCAAGTCATCCTTCAAGCCAAAGAAGGGTGTCAGCACAACCCAACCATTAGAACTTCTGCACATGGACCTGTGAGAGTCCAAAGCCATGTTCCTGTGAATTAAGGATGAAATAGTGGAGATTCTGATAATCTTTGCAAGGAGACTCAGATGAAGCTAAATCACAAAATTGCAGGGATCAGATCTGATCATGGTACCAAATTTGTAAATGCCCAAATCGAAGGGTTCTGCGCTAACCATGGAATAACTCACAATTTCTCATCTCCTAGAATCCCTCAACAAAATGTGGGGTTGTTGAGAGGAAGAAAAAAACTCTGGTATTTATTGAAAGAACAATGCTGATTGATTTAGATCATGTGAAGAACTTCTGGGTTGATGCAGTGAACACAACATATTATGTGACAAACAAGTGTATCATCAGATCAATGCTCAAGAAGGCACCTTATGAGCTGCTGAATGAAGGAAGTCGATGCTCAGTTATTTGAAGGCATTTGGTTGTAAATGCTTTGTACTAAATAATGGGAATGATGATCTTGGCAAGTTTGATCCAAAAATGTGATGAAGGAGTCTTCGTGGGCTATTCCTCAACAAGCAAGGCCTACAGAGTTTTCAACAAAAGAACACTGTGTATGGAAGAAAGTGTTCATGTCATCTGTGATCAATCGGGTGGAATGAACAATCTTGAAGACATGGATGAGTCAGAACTTGAAGAACTGCTACAAATTCAAAGAGATGGTCTTGCACATGAATTGGCTAAAGAAGAGGCTCCAGAGGACCTGGTCCTTCCACTTGTTCAGATATTGCTAACAGAGAAGAGGCCAACGAAGAAGTTCCTGAAGCAGAAGAATAAGTTGCGGAACTTGATGAAGAGGTTACAAGAAAACCAGGGTGGAAACATCAGTCCTATCATCCCATGGATAATCTTGTCTCTCCCTTGGAGTCTGGAATACACACTAGATCAAAGACTAGAAATCTAGTTGCTTTTTTAGCTTTTATCTCCACCATTGGCCGAAAAACATTAAAGAAGCTCTAAAGGATGCTGATTGGGTCAACTCAATGCAGGAAGAACTTCACTAGTTTGAGAGGAGTAAAGTATGACACTTGGTCCCCAGACCCCTTAACATAACGATTATTGGAACTAGGTGGGTCTTCAGAAACAAGCTGGATGAACATGGGGTTATCATAAGAAATAAGTCAAGACTAGTTGTGCAGGGGTACAATCAAGAAGAGGGAATTAGCTATGATGAAACATTTGCACCACTGGTAAGAATGGAAGCAATCAGAATACTAATTGCTTTTGCTACGTACATGGAGTTCAAATTTTTCTAGATGGACGTCAAGAGCGCTTTATAAATAGTTACCTAAAAGAGGAAGTCTATGTCAAGTAACCACCGAGGTTCGAAGATGTTGACTTACCCAATCATGTGTTGAAGTTAGACAAGGCCTTGTATGGACTGAAGCAGGCTTCCAGAGCTTGGTATGAACGACTGTCAAAGTTTCTTCTCGAGAATGACTTCAAGAGAGGAAAGACTGATAACACTCTATTCTTGAAGTCAATAGGAAATGAGCTCCTTATAGTGCAAGTATATGTGAATGATATAGTCTTTGAAGCCACTTCAGACACACTTTGCAAAGAATTTGCAGCATTGATGAGAAGTGAATTTGAAATTAGTATGATGGGGGAACTCAATTTTTTCTTAGGATTATAGATCAGACAGTCTACTCAGGGCACTTCAATCTATCAAGAGAAATATATCAAAGAACTCCTCAAGAAGTTCAACATGCAAGAGTCAAAGATTATTGATACACCCATGAGCATGAGTACCAAACTCGACAGTGATGTATCTGGCATAAATGTGAATGAAACTATGTTTAGGGGAATCATTGGATCTCTTCTTTATCTAACTGCAAGTAAGCAAGATATTGTTTTTTCAGTGTAGGGATATGTACGAGGTTTTAGGCAGCTTCAAAGGAATCTCACCTGAAGGCAGCAAAAAGAATTCTAAGATATTTAAAGGGTTTTGATGATCTGGTCCTATTCTATGCTTCTGGGGATTCTTTTAACCTAATTGGATATGATGATACTGACTATGCAGGTTTTTTGAGTGATAGGAAGAGCACCTCAGGAATGGCTCACTTTCTAGGGTCATCTCTAATTTCATGGGGAACCAAGAAGCAAAACTCAGTAGCTTTGTCTACTGCTGAAACTGAGTATGTAGTTGTTGCTTCATGTTGTGCTCAACTCTTGTGGATCAAACAATAACATGAAGGTTTTGGTGTCTTCACTGATGCAACTCCTATTATGTGTGATAACACCTGTGCAATGAACATGGCAAAAAATCCAGTTCAACATAAGAGGACCAAGCACATTGATGTGAGACATCATTCTCTTCGTGATAATGTCAAGAAAGGGAATGTGGTCATGAGGTTTGGGAAGACTGATGATCAAGTAGCTAACATTTTCACCAAGGCACTGAGCAAGATTCTTTCCTGAAGAATAGGTTGAGACTGGGGATCCACAAGCTAAATTAATTCTCTATAAAATCAGTCAAGTTAACCTTTCATTGGCTAAGTTTAGGGGGACATGTATCTATACTTGTTTTAGCTTGCTGTATGAAGAATTCACAACTTGTACCTAACTGCAGGTATACACTCATCGCACTCTGGCTCAAGGGAAGACTCAGTCGCACTGATCAGGGAAATTCATATGGCAAGGGACCACGTCCTCTATTAAGGTCAATATCACTTTACTATGTTGAGTTATTACCTAACGGTCAAATTGCCACGTGTCATCATCTATTTTTTCGTGTCAGTTACAAGCGTCTTTTCATCTTTAAAACCAAGAGTCATTTCTATTTGGGGACCCGATACAAACACTATATAGGTCCTCCAATCTTTGTTTCTCTCTATAATCTTCTCTGTTTCTTTTAATTTTTTTTCTTTCTTTCTTATTCACCACAAACTGCTTCTTCTCGGTTATCAAAAATGTCCAATCACTCATCCTCTTCCAAAAATCCCGTTCCCCTTGAAGTTGAAAACCCTAATTCGTTCCAGTTTTCAACCCCTTAGGTGGAATCTCTTCGTTCTACTCCTATGTGCGGGATAGGCGAAATAGGTGAGTGTGAAACTCCTCAAACTGAATTAGTTACTCTATCTTCAGTAAATCCCACTGAAGTACTTCCTTGTTCTCCAACCCTTGTTTTGTCGTCGCTAAAAGGCTCAAATTCGGAAGCCCAATCAGTAATTAATCCCGTTGGTGTGCCTTGTGACGATCCTGACGTCACTTCTCAACCAGGGGTTGTGTCATCTATGATGTGAGAGTGGTTGTTTGAAGGGGATCTTCCTAAAGGGAAAGGCATGTAATCAAATATTTTGGCGACTGGAGAAGAATGGGTGGCGCAAAGTCTGGCTACTCTAAAAGGAGGTATTCAGCCTCCTTTCTCTGAGGCTGAGTACAAAACGCCAAATCTTGCAACTACTAGAAGCAAACCTATTTTTGATAACACCCCTAAGGACTCAATGGGCAATGATTCATTCCACGAGGATGAGGCGGAGGAAAGCGAACCTCACGTTGTTTGGAAGTGAAGAGGAATACGGGGAGTAAATGATATTGTAGATCTTCCTGAAGAAAGCAACAAACCAAGTGCTGTCCAAGAGAAAGTAGGGCACAACGAAATAGAAGAGGTTGAAAGAAAAAGAAGAGAGAAAGGAAAGGGAATAGTGGTCGAGCCCTCATCAAAAGTAAACAGGAAATATATAACGCAAGGAGTTCAACAAAAACTTTTGGGGGATGCTATGGTAGCCAACAAGACTCAAACTGCTAAAAAAGTTCTAAATTTGAATGCTCAGACTATAGAGTCGAGTGAGACTATATCTGAGGATGTTGCAATGGCTGTGGCAAAGAAAAGAAGAGAAGAGAAGAGAAGAGAAGCAGAGGAACAAAGTGTGAAAGTTCCAAAGGTGACGGGGGTAGCAGAAAATCACCAGTAAAAAGGGTCACCAGGAAAATGAAAAACAGATTCCAAGCCCAAAATGGTTAAGGGACAAGGTCCTTCTACACGAAGAAATGAGAAAGACAAGGAATTGACCAGAGGGGAACAAATTGAAGAACTTAAAAAGCAAAAAGGTGCTTAATGGCAGAGTGTTTGATCCTACCATTATTACTGAACCTGGGATGTGCAACCTGGTGGACTGTGTGGCCTTACAAGATTGGGAGCAACTCTTTGAAAGTCCAGTGCCGATCCTCCACGAACCTGAGGTACGGGACTTCTACTACTAGATGGTCCTACTTGAGGATGGAGGAATAAGTTCCAAAGTTCGTGACATCGAGATAAATCTAAATGGAGAGATCTTGGGGATTATCTTGGAAGTACTATGCTAGGGGATCAAGTCTGTGGCAGGCTGCGAGCCTTATATGCATTACGTTCAACGTGCATTCAAGTATGAGAACATGAAGTGTGCTGGAGTTCCAAAGAAATTTCTCAAGAGGGAGCATTATTTGTACTTTGAGTGTGTGAACAAGATACTGTTGTCTCAATTGCAGAAGCGAATCGTTGCTTCATCTGTAGATATCTTCCTGATGGAACAGTTGGAAACATTCAAGGCCATCAATCTTCCTGGTATCATTCTTAAGCGTCTACATAGGATCATGACTGTGAAAAATGATAAGTATGGGATAGCCTATGGGCATTTGCTAAATCGGGTGTTCAATCGCTTTAGTGTGCCTTGGGGAAGGGGAGTACCTGGTACTATCATGCAAACCTTCTCAATGGTCACTCTCATCAAATGTGAGTGTGTAGAGGGCAAGATCAAGGCTAAGTCCTAGATTTCTGACCTTCTTGAAAAACATGAAGCTTCCAAAAGGGAAATAGAAGATTTTGCAGTCATTTTGGGTGACAAGGAGGTTGAAATTGCACGACTAAAAACCTTGCTTTAATAGGCTCAATCTCAAGGACCAGATACCAGTACGGATGACAAAGAAGGAGTCACCAGGTTGAGAGACGACAATGCTAGACTGTCTGAGTCAAATGCCTCTTTAAATGAGGAAGTAAAGTCTCTCACCAAGCAGCTCTATCCAGCTCATGCTGATGTGAATAGGCGCATGAACATTCTTCTAGAGTCCTTCCCTTCGTCCTAAAGTGTCCTTTTACTTTGCCCCCGTGTTGTTGATTCCCGTTGAACTGAAAGTGACAGTTAGTGTTGTGTAATCCTTAACAGTTAGTATTGTAGTACTTTGATTTTTGCTAATATATTACTCTATTATTGTGTCATTTTGTCTTCCCTACCTAGCATGTTTGCTTAACTATTATGTTGTCTATGGCTCTGAATTCTGTACTCTCTTGCTTCACACTTGTGTATGTTTACTGCCTCCATTTTCAATGATGTCAAAAGGGGGAATATATATTGTTGCGATTGTATCATTACTGCTTGTTGCAGACAAGGGGGGATCGTGTTACAGACAGGGCAGACAGGGGGAACGGTGACAGGGGGAATGATCTCATTGTTGAATGAATACTCTCTGTATTATATGTTTGTTTGTCATCATCAAAAAGAGAGAAAATGTTGGATTACAGTTGTTTGGATTATAGTTATAAACACAGGGACTGGGTCCCTGCGAGAGTGCTCTTGTCGAAATCTGTAATGTTGTACAACTGTAAAGCTATCATGTCAAGTGGTTGGTGAGAATGGCAGTGTACTGCACCAATGGGAGTGGACGAGTTCGTGTTGTTCAGTGGTTAATAGCCTTGTTGGTGGTTGATATATGCAAGACAACAAACAACATATTATTCATTCAGAAAAAGTGAGCAAAATATCTGTTTGAGAACTCAAGCACAAAAGGAACACACACTGCAAGGGACCTGATAGATGAATAAAAATCCTTCTTGAGGTGTAGTTGTTTAAGAATGTGTGTAAGGTGATAAACTTGCATGATTCATTTCGCTTGGGAAAAGAAACGTATCAAAGTCTTTGTGTGTACTGTTGTGGGAACATTATTAGAGTTAACTTTGTGTCTTACGTTTTGAAGTCTATACTAATTAAGAAGTAGTTAATATAGTGGGCAATGGCTGCATTGCTTTTGCTCATTAAGTAATAGGGTTATTACTTAGTGTGAGAGTAGGAGATTAATCTCATTGTTGTATTTGGAGTCTGTTTCACTATTAATGTGTGTTAGTGGAAGTAGTTGAAAATCTTGTGTAATAGGTCGTAGTTTTACTCCCTTGAGCAATGAGGTTTACACGTAAAATCTCTTGTTCTTATTATTGTATGTTTTTACTTTCATTGTCTATCTGTACGTTCTACCTGGTACTACTGCACATTGGTGGACGCACTTGGTTTTTCAAGGTTCAAGGCTCGTGTCTTATGTAATGGCTGGGTCATGGCAAGATCAAGTCCCAAGTCAGGATTGGGATGGGTATTGGGTCGACCGAGTTAGGGTTGGGGATCAAGTCCCTATTTAAGGTTGGGGTTGGGGTTGGGTCACATCTTCGGTCAAGTTACGTCTCCTGTTTCAGTCGGTTGGGTTTTATCGGGTGAGGATCAGAGTTGTGGGTTGGACACAGGCTACCCTCCATAGATAGTGGGGGAGGGGTGGATCTGAGTAAAGGGTGACCCCTGCTATTTTAAATTGCTCATATCAGCTCAATTTACCTATTTGACACCTCAAAACTCTTTAAGTTATATGTTAATTTTCCCAAAAAAAATAAAATTTAAAAGGTAAGGGCTCCACTTATTTCAAATTCAAGTTATGTAGCGACGATGATTTGTGTAATTTTTAGTTTTCTCTCTCTGTACGTAAATCTGATGGATTGATTTTTGTATAAGCCTAAAAAAGTTGCCTATTTCTTCCTATAAAGGTGCATATGCTTCTACACATCGGATCCGATATTTAATTCGTTATAGAATATGATTTCATTATGATTGATTTTAGATTCAGTTCGAGACTTGAGTATTTATATCTCAAAATTGGTTTGCATTTTACTAATAGTCAACAAATTGCTCTTTTTGTCTTCATTGGTAGGAAATTACTCTTTCTTGTGATTTCAACTAGAAATATGAAAATCATATCAAACTAATAAAGGAAGATATTTCTCACGGACTAGTACAAATATTTTTTAGAAGTCCTTACAAGATGTCTTATGGGATAGATATTCAAACACATGTTATCAACAACAGAATTGCACGATCCAAGGTTAGTAAGAACAAACCTCTTGCAATTCAGTTTTATTCATTGTGTTGTTCTTTAATGGATATTCAAACACTTGTTTCTTTAGGTTGGGTTTGTTGGGGATGATTCTCCAAAGACTGTTTTGAAAGTATAGTTAGTGTTCCTCGTTATACTGGCCTCATTCTTGGTATGGAACAAAAAAATGCATATTTTGGTCATGAAGCTCAGCATAAAAGAGGTATTTTGATTCTAAAATATCTAATTGAACATGGCATGGTAAAAAAATTTGGGATCATATGGAGAAAATCTGACATCACATATTTTACAATGAATACCGTGTTGCTTCCGAGGAGCATCCCATTCTTTTGATGGAAGTACCACTTAACTCCAAAGTAAACCGGGAGAAAATGACCAAAATCATGTCTGAGAAATTCAGTGTTCCATCTATGTATGTTGCAATCCAGTTTTTCTCTCTCTGTTCGCTAATGATCGCCTATTTGGTAAGCAGAAGAGAAGAAATACTGGTTCTCTACTACTTAAAATTAGCCAATCACTAATTTCCTTTGTTATTTTACAACTAGGCATTGTGCTTAATTCTGGTGATGGTTCGACCCACACGGTCCCCATCTATGAGGAACATGCTCTTCCCCATTCTATCTCATGGTTAGGTATTGGTGGTCGTGATCGTACAGATTATTTGTGGGAGCTTATCACCAAAAAAGGTTTTGCATGTAACGCAGTGATATTAGAAAATATTACTAGGCGTATGAAAGACCCAATTACTTATGTTGTACTGGATTTTGAACAGGAGATTGAGAAGGCAAAACATAGAATTTTAGTTGAGAAGGGCTTTGAGCTTCCTGATGGACAAATCTTTTATATTGGTACTGTGATTTTCCATTGTCCCAAAGTCCTATTTCAGCTATCATTGGTCGGAAAGGGACCGATAGGAATCCATGAAAAAGTCTACAATTCAATCATGAAAAGTGATGTTGATATTAGGAAGGATTTATTTGCAAACATTGTGCTTAGTGGTGGCTCAACTATGTTTCCTGTTTTAGAAGAACGCATGAGCAAGGAAATCACTTCTCTTACTCCAAGGGGCACGTAGATCGAGGTAATTGCACCACCTGAGTGGAAGTACAACACCTGGATGTGAGGATCAATTCTAGCTTCCCTCAATACTTTCAAAAGAGTTAGTTTCTCCTTACTTTATTTGACTAATCGATAAATCAATATTTCAAGTCTTAGTCTCGAATGATTAGTTCTAACTATGAATGTTGATCTTAGGCATATTTATATGTAGGATTATTATGAATTAATCATCTTTAACAAGAGTTTAAGGACATACACTAATCTAATTTACCCATTTTGACTTAGAATTGAGATTACTGCACACTAATATACATGAGTAGCTAATTAGCAGGGATCTTAAAGGAAGTGATTGAGAAAGAGAACAACGGAAGAGAGGAGCGGCAACTAAGGCCCACAAAAAAGCTTGGCGCAGTGCCCAATCCTCAGTGGCACACTAGGGGCGCGATGCCCCAGACCAAAAGTTCAGAAGCCTCATTTTGGCGCACTAGCAGTATGACGCCCATCTTGCCAGGCATGATGCCCCAAGGATTGACGGACGTTTTGGCAAAATTTGTTTAATTAGGATTCCCTTTTGGGATAGAATTGGAATTTTTTTTCCTAAACTCTATAAATAGGACCCTAGGATTATTTTGTAGAGGTTCGACTTCTTTTTGGTGTGCAAGAGCAAAGATTAAAGTTTTGTAATAGGTTTCGATTCTCTAACTCTTCTTTAATTTTGGAAATCTCATGAACAATACTATTTTGAATTTTTTGAACATTATGAGTGGCTAAACTCCCTTGTTCTGGGGCTGTAGCTACAAGTGATTGTTGAGTGTTAATGGTTTTGAATTAATTCATGGTTATCGCTTTTAAGTTAATTCTATGTTCTTGTTTTAATATTTCTTGACTGACCATCATAGAGATAAATCTCCTGTCTATTCTTAAAATCGGGAAACACTAGGGTAGATAGACCAAAGAATATGGAAAGCTTGATCTTCCATTAAGTTGAGTTGATTTGTGTTTAGGAGTGATGCCCGGACGAACACTTAACTTGGTTATAAACCAGGATGAAATATAAATGCTCGACATTTAGGACTGCCTATCCTCGCTCAACAATGTATTAAGACAGCTAATTGGAGTAGGCGATTAGAGGTCAGGAGACCATGATCATATAATCAACCCTATAAATCAGTAACTTGATAACCTAAATTAGTTCATTACTTGAGATACGATACATGAAATCAATGCATGCTGCAGCCCTGGAATTGTCTCTGACTTGCTTATAACATCAATTTGAAGTCGTTCACAATAGATATTTTTTATTGGGAAAAGGGTCAAAAATACCCCTTACCGTTAAAACGAAGTTAGTTTTACCCCTGCCGTCTACAAACTTATCATATGTACCCTCCAAATTAACAATTTACCCCAAATCAATCTCAAATTCTCAATTTCGACCCGAATTACCCATTTAAAACTCATTTAGAATGAAATTCTTTTCTAATCTGATCCGACCCATATAAAACCCACCACCATTATAACAAAATTTAATGTAATTTTCAATTTTCTCAATTTTGTTGAGTCTACCAAAACTAAAAAGAATGTATTTCTCCCTTGTCATTGAATTTGTTGTAGTGTTACTCATTCTGTAAATATTTTCAAAGCCATTGTTAAAAGTTTCTAAGGGTACTAGTTTTTGAATTGGAGCCTGAAACTTGAAGAACCAACCATGGAAACTTCATAGCCATTAATGGATCTTGGAGCTTGAGTTTGAATTTCGGATTTTACAAGCGAGTTCCAACTTCGAAAAATCAATAATTTCAACTTCTTCCCTAAAATACCCAAATCGAAAACATCACACCCATTTCTTCACAACTGAAATCACAGATCTGAATTTTTGTAATTAGATAATTCCCACCCAAAATTGCAGCAGCATGAACTTTTTAGTTTCTTTCTTCTTGTTGTTTTCTGGTGGAATTTGACCGGCTATACTGCCTTTTCGCCGTCGTGTGCGGCGGATTTGAAGAACTAGTGAATACATCTATACAAGTGACTTTTGGGGAAGAAGATTATTGGATTATTTCAATAGCAATATTGTTCTTATTTTTGTGTATGAACATAAGGCTGGCATGTCTTCTTCCTATGCTTTTGCTCCTAACATTGCTTCTTAAAAGCTCATTAATGGTTGGAAATTTATTTGTTCATTAGGAATTGAAATGGGTTTTGGTGAATTTATTACTTTTTTTTATACATTTGGTATGTAAGATCAAATTAAATGGGTTATGGGTCGGATTTAATTGATAATTTGTTTTTAAAGGGATAACTCGGGTCGAAGTTGAGAATTTGGAATTGATTTGGGGAAACCGTTAGTTTGGAGGATACAAATGATAAGTTTGTGGACGGCAGGGGTAAAACTAACTTCATTTTAACGGTAGGGGTATAGGCAACCAATAAAACAAAGTTGAGGGGTATTTTTGACCCTTTTCCCTTTTTTATTTATTGCATTAGTCGTAGTAGTAATAAACAACATTCAACCTATTTTAAAGTTAGTCTTGTTGAATTGTGTAATTAAGTTAGAAAATATAAGTTGATAATAAGTCTCTTGGGATCGATAACTCATTTCTAAATGAAACTATAGTACTTGAGCGACTGTGTACACTTGCGTATGCAATTGGGAGCAACAAGTTTTTGGCGCCACTGCCGGGGACTTAGAAATTTTTTTTTAGTTTTCTTAAGTCTACAATTAGATTGTTCAAGTGTTAATAACTTGATCTTAGTTCTTTTGTATTGTAGACACTTGATTCTTAAGTCTGGCCCGAAAAGGGGATCTTATCGACCCAGACAATTAACCTGAAAGAGCACTGCGACTACGAAGAAAGCTGGCGAATCAAGGACGTCAGCAAGAATTGGGACTGGGTTTCCAGGAAAATATTGAGGGTGACCGAGTAGAAAACATGAACAACGAAGGACAAGAGGTACCCCAAGTTATACCGACAAGACTAGTCCATGATGTGGCAGTCCTACTCACAACCAATGTGGCGTCAAGTATAAGAACGCCACCAGCGGGTGTCAAATTTGAGATAAAATAGAACATGGTGCAACTCATCCATGCTATGGGGCAATTCACCGGTCTCCCTCATGAGGATCCCCAAGTGCATATAAGGAACTTTTTGGAGATAAGCGATACATATATCCCAAATGGGGTTTCATCAGATTATGTGAGGTTGAATCTTTTTCCACACTCATTATTGGGAGCAGCCAGACAGTGGTTAGATACAGAGCCACCAAATTATATCACTACATGGGATTATTTAGCGAATTGAGTTTTATTCTTTCCATCAGGCAAAACTGCAAGGCTGAGGAGTGAAATATTAATCTTTAAGCAGAAAAATGGTGAAAGATATGTACCAAGCATGAGCTCGATTCAAGCAACTGTTGAATGCTTGTCGATGTCATGACTCGAGTCTACAGCCTGGACATGGCCGACACTCGAGAACCATTGTTGATCTCCAAGCGTACCCTTATCCTGTCTGACTACAAGCGGAAGACTAACTCAAGCATAAAAAAGCTTCAAACTGAAATAAATTCAATAACTCAAATACTCAACTTTAAAATATTCTGAACAATTCTCAATAGATGAGTTCAGAGTTTGTAAAACAACTCAAATAAGATACATACTGAAACTACTCAACTTTGTCTATATATGAAGCCTTTACTATTACAGAAAGATATCGGGACAAGATCCACGACATCTCAAAACTACTAACTGTAGGGTAAAGGTGAAATCCTCTGGAATATAAGAAGGTTGCCAAAGCTGAGTGGAAGTGCAAGTGGCATCAAAAAGCTTTTGTTAATGACCCTAAATACATGTATCTGCATCATAAAATGATACATGCCAAATGGCATCATTACATTAAATGTACAAGCATGTAAAGGGAATTCTAAAGCATAAACATAAGCTTGAACTGATGGAAAGGAAACATACTTACCTCTTCTCAACTCATTTAACTCAACTCAATGAAACATAGTTCAACTCAACTCAGAGAAATAGGGCTCAAATCAATAATAAGATACTCAACTCTGAGAAATTGGGCTCAAGTCAACAATAAGATACTCAACTCTATGAAACATAGTTCAACTCAACTTGGAGAAATATAGTTCAACTCAACTCAGAGAAATATGGCTCAACTCAACAATAAGATACTCAACTCAGTGAAACATAATTCAACTCAACTCAGAGAAATAGAGCTCAAATCAACAATAAGGTACTCAATTATGACTCAAGATACTCAACTCAAACTCAAGATACTCAGCAGCAATAAAAGATGCAATATTTGGAAAGCTTTAAAAACAATAGATAATAACTCAGTTGTATGCAAAAATACAATAACAACTCTATTGTATGAAAATACAATAATAACTTTGTTTGTCTATAAAAATACAAAGTAACTCTGTGGGAGATTCTCTAACCGACAACGATCACTATAAGCTATGTGTTGATACAACGTCTAGCCCACACTGCTAGAAATGTCCTATACTTTGCCAGGGTATAGAATCTACTAATAAGTGGATACGCTAAGAAATAAAGATTCATCTAAAAAGTATGATCCTTTACCCATGTTGGCATACATAGTTTATGGGGGCTGTGAGTTGTTTGAACTCTCCTCCATATCGGTGCTCAATACTACTCTCAATAATATATACTCATGCTCAATTTTTAAAAACATAACTCTTCCTCTGGTTTGAGATAATTTCTCAAATTACCCTCTTAAAAGAGGCAACTGCTATTGAAATATCTTTTAAACTCATAACTCATTTAGAAATCTCAGTTTCTCCTTTATCAATGTAAAAATTGATACATCTGGGAATACAAAGTCCCTTTGTACTCTTACTCAATTAATACTTAAAAACTCTTTCTTAAAAACATATAAAAATCACATTTTAATATGATCATTGATGACTCGAGAAGTCATACTGCATAAATATTGATGCTATACCTAGATAACCATACTGCTTAAACATTGATGGCATAACTAGATACCATACTGCTTAAACATTGATGACATAACTAGATACCATACTGCTCATACATTGATGGCATACTCAATTGTCATACTAATCATGTTTTAGAAACTCTTTTCTCAAAACTCATCTTTACTTTCTCAAAACTCAGTTTAAGAACTCAGGTGTTGGCTTTAAAAAGCTTTTCAAAATTTATAACTCAAAATAGGGTTCATGCTGAAATATAGACATGAACAAATCAACTCAAGAATCTCAATAACAATATAGAAACTCAATAATTAGGAATAGATTTTTTAAATGATTCAGGAACTCAAGAACTCAAAATCAACTTATTTCAAGAATACTCAAATCTAGGGAAAGAATCCTAGATTTCTCTTTTACTGATTTGAAAGTAGATGTAGGGCGTTAGGACGAACTAGTCCAACACTATGATAGCCTTACATACCTCTTAGGATAAAATCCTTGGCAAAATCCCTCGAAGAATAGCAAAAATCTTGAACGCTCTTCCTTTTCTCCTCTTTTCCTCTTCTTGAACTCCTCACAAAACCCTAGGCGTAATTTATGAATAACTAAAACTTATTCCAATCAGTTTAGACTCCTAAAACTTTACCAAAAATGCTTAAATCCGATTGGGTAAGGAAAAAAACCAAAATACCTCTCATATTTTTGGGTAACTTTCCTTAACTGGACAGCCTGACTTCAAACGAGCATATCTCCCTCATACAAGCTCAAAAATTAGCAAACTCAATGACGTTGGAAAGAGTATCCCAAGAACTTTCATTTGATATCTTATGAGTCTCCTAACTCATCCTATCCTAAAAGTTATGGTCATTTGAAGTTGACCCAAAACATAAAAGAACCTAGGAATGACATGAAGGAATTCTTTTTAGTTCTTTTTGGAACTCAAGGTGCTACATTTAGCGACCCTACAATTTAAGAAAATTTTAAATTCCTTGGTAAAATTTTACTCACATCGAATAATGGTTCGAGTCTTAGCTCAAATTTTTTTTCGTGGTGTTACAGTCCACATCACTACCAGGCTAATGAGGACTTGCTCATACTTTTTTTGAAGGTCTTGAGTATAATGCACAAGTATTTCTTAATAGTGCAGCAGGTGGACAAGGTTTAGCAAAGACCCATGGGGAGCTATTTGACCTCCTAGACAGACTCTCGAAAGGAAACCCCTAATGGAATGGGGAAGTACCAAGGACCATGACACAAAGGGCTGTAGGAATTCTTAATGTGGATCAAGTTACTGTGATAAACATAAAACTAGATGCAATGAACCATAACATAACCATGCAGTTCAAACAAATTACAGTAAATCAATCACCGGTAAATGTTGTATAACAATCAGCAGTTTGGTGCGGAGTATGTGGTAGTGGAGCACATGAAACTGAATTTTATGAAGCAAATCCGGACTCCGTGAACTCTGTGGGCAATGCACAAAGAGGTGGAGGTTCATAGGGTTTTGGCAATACTTATAACTCCAGTTGGAGAAACCATCCTAACTTCTCATGGGGTGGAAATGAAAACCAGAACCAAAACCAAGCGCAAGGGTCCAACTAATATCGAGCACAATGAATAGGGAAACAATATCAAAATACTAATCAAGGCAGAAATCCAAGTGCACAGAAAGGGGGAATGACTAATGAAGAGTTGTTTTAAAAGCTGATGGCAGAAATTGGTAAGAATTGTGTTAAGAATACCAAGATGAATGCAAGGATAGATAAGTAGGATGAGAGCATGAGAAACATCCAAATGTCACAGATGAGTCTGGAAAAACAAGTTGTGCAAATAGCTAATTCGCTCAATTTGCGTCCGCAAGGAGGTTTGTTTGGTGAAACTGAGCCCAACCCTAAGCAATTGAATGCGCTGAGTACTAGAAGTGGGATACAACTAGAGGAACTAGCTCCAAAGAAGAGACATACTGAGGTAGTGAGAGGAGAAAAGAAGCAAGAAAAGGTGGTAAAGAACTCCAATGTTGAGAAGAGTATTCCTCAAATGAAATCACCTTCTCCTTCTCCATAAAAGTTCAGAAAGTAGAATGAAGATGAATGCTTCGGTAAGTTTCTCTCTCTCATTAAACAGGTTCACATTAACCTGCCTATGGTTGATATTTTGCAGGGAATTCCTAAGTATGCCAAGTATGTGAAAGAGATAGTGGAAAACAAGAGGAGGCTGACGGAATATGAAATGGTAACACTTACTGAGGAGTGCAGTTCTCAAATTTAGAATAGAGTACCCAAATAGATAAAAGGTTCGGGGAACTTCACTATGCAAATTACAATTGGACAAAGTGTCCATGCCCGGTGTTTATGTGATTTGAGTGCTAGCATTAATCTCATGTTGGCATCTTTATACAAGAAACTTGGGTTGGGGAGTCCAAAACCAACCATTGTCATTATACAACTTGCGGATAGATCCATTTCTAGGCCAGAAGGGGTAGTAGAAGATGTGTTGGTGCAAGTGGGATCGTTGATATTTCCGGTGGACTTTGTAGTCTTAAATTTCAAGTCTGATTCAGAAGTTCCATTTATTTTGGGGAGTCCTTTCTTGGCCACGAGGCGAGCATTGATTGATGTAGCAGTTGGGTAGTTGACTATGAGGGCATATGATAAGGTTGAAGTGTTTGACGTCTATGGTGCCGTGAAATAGCTTTCCGTCTATGAAGAGTTGTCCGCCATTACTATTGTAGATCTAACAGTAGAGTCACATTTCATTACTTCTGAGGATATCGTTGAAAGAGTCTTATTGGGACATAACATAGATGGAGATACTGAAGCTCAAGATATAGCGGCTTGTCTTAATTTAGCGGTATTGGGAACACACAGAGGTATGGGGGAATCATTGGATTGTGAATTTATTGCCTCTATCTAAACCTTCAATTGAAGAAGCCCCTAAGTTGGAGTTGAAATCTTTGCCAGCTCACCTAAGGTATGCATATTTGGGTAACAATGAAACCTTACCTGTAATACTTTCTGCAGAATTATCTGAAATACAGGTTGATGAGGCACTGAGAATCTTAAAGTGAAGGAAGAGAGCTATTAGGTGGCAGATGGCTGATATCCATGTAATTAGTCTAGCGTTATGTATGCACAAAATCTATATGGAGGAGGATCACAAGACAAGTGCACAACATCAACGTAGAATGAATCCCTTGATGAAAAAGGAAATAATAAAGTGGTTAGATGTTGGAATTGTATACCCAATTTCCGATAGTATGTGGGTAAGTCCTGTGCAGTGTCCCAAAGAAAGGAGGTATGACAATGGTGAAGAACAAGAAAAATGAGTTGATTCCCACTAGAACCGTCACTAGATAGAAAATTTGCATGGATTATCGGAAGCTAATTGAGGCCACACGAAAGGATCATTATCCTGTCCTTTTCATTGATCAAATGCTTGACTGTTTAGTAGGGGAGGAGTACTATTGCTTGTTATATGGGTATTCTGAATATAGTAAGATTGTTATTGCACCCGAAGATCAAGAGAAGACCACATTCACTTGTCCTTATGGTACATATGCTTTCAAACACATGTCATTTGGACTTTGGAATGTGCCGTCGACTTTTCAAAGGTGCATGATGGCCATTTTTCATAATATGGTGGAGGACTTTGTAGAGGTGTTCATGGAAGATTTCTCTGTCTTTGGGAAATCTTTTGAGGTATGTCTCCGGAACCTTTATAAAGTACTTGCTCAATGTGAAGATAAAAATTTAGTGCTCAACTGGGAGAAGTGTCACTTCTTGGTTTGAGAGGGCATAGTATTTGGTCACAAGGTGTCAAAGAATGGACTATAAATGGATAAAGCCAAGTGGAAGTGATTGAAAAATTTACCCCCTCCTATCTCTGTAAAAAAATGTGAAGTTTTCTTGGGCACACAGGTTTCTACTGGCAATTCATCAAGGATTTTCCAAGATTGCAAGACCTATGTGCAGTCTCTTGGAGAAAAAGGTGAAATTTGAGTTTGATGAGATGTTTTGAAGGCGTTTGAGATGTTGAACTAATAGAAGCTCCAATGTTGATTGCTCATAACTGGGATTTACCATTTGAACTCATGTGTGATGCGAGCGATGTAGCAGTGAGTGTATTATTGGGACAAAGAAAAGAGAAAGTGTTCCATTCAATTTACTATGCGAGTAAGACCCTTGATTCTACTCAAGATAATTAGTCAAGAAGGAGATGCTGACTCTAGTATTTGCCTTCGACAAGTTCAGATCGTATTTGGTAGGTACCAAGGTGATTTTTTACACTGAACATGCAACTAAGGTATCTATTCAACGAAAAAGATGCTAAACCAAGGTTGATTTGTTGGATATTGCTTCTCCAAGAATTTGACCTTGAGATCAAAGATCGAAAGGGTACTGAGAACCAAATAGCTGATCATTTGTCCAGGTTAGAAGATTTCCTCCATGTACATGAAGGGGAACAAATCCAAGAAGAGTTTTCGGATGAACTATTGATGAGATTGGATATCTCTCAAGTGCCTTGGTATGTTGATATAGTGAATTTGTTAGTGAGCGGAGAGTACCCTCCAGATGCAACCACCCAACAAAAGAAGAAGCTAACTCACGATTCTAACTTTTACATCTGGGATGAACCATTCTTGTTCAAACAAGGAGTGGATCGGGTGGTAAGAACATGAATTCTGGAATATGAGGCTAAGAAAGTACTCGAGAGTTGTCATTCAAATCCATATGGAGGGCATCACGGAGGAGAGCGCACAACACACAATGCACTACAATCTGGTTTCTTTTGACCTTCCCTGTTTAACGATTCTATGGCATATGTGAAGGGATTTGATCAATGCCGAATGTTGGTTACTTTATCACAAAGACATGAGATGCCACTAAATAACATTCTTGAGGTGGAAATCTTTGATGTGTGAGGTATTGACTTCATGGGTCCCTTCCCACCATCTAGTGGAAACCAATATAATCTAGTGGTTGTTGATTATGTGTCCAAATGGGCTGAGGCAGTAGATCTTCCCACAAATTACTCAAGAGTGGTGATTAAATTAATCAAGAAGCACATCTTCACTTACTTTGGCACTCCGAGGGAAATCATAAGTGATGGAGGTAAGAATTTCATTAACCATTTAGTGAAGAATCTTCTTGGTAAGTATGGTATCCGACATAAAGTTGCTACACCTTAGCATCCTCAAAAAAGTGGTTAAGTGGAAGTGTCAAATGGAGAAGTGAAGCAAATATTACAAAACATAGTGAATGCATAAAAAAAAAGATTGGTTTGAGAAGCTAGATGATGCGTTATGGGCATATAGAACGGCATATAAAACATCCATAGGGACTTCTCCCTATCACATGTTGTTCGTCAAGGCATGTCATCTTCCAGCGGAATTAGAGCACCAAGCATATTGGGCAATTAAGAAGTTAAATGTTGACACTGAGTTGGTAGGTATGAAGTGAATGGGTCAATTGCATGAACTTGTGGAGTTAGGATCCATGCTTATGAAAATGCTAAGTTATACAAAGAGAAGACCAAAAGATGGCATGACAAGCAGATAGTTCCTTGTACTTTCACTCTGGACAGAATGGTACTACTGTTTAACTCAAGGCTTGGGTTACTTTCGAGAAACTAAGGTCGAAATGGAGTGGTCCCTTCGAAGTGTTAAGAATGACACAACATGGTGCGGTAGAACTTAAAGGTAAAAATGCCCCGTCGTTCTTGGTGAATGGGCAAAGGGTCAAGCACTACTTGGGTGAAGATTTGGATCGTGATCTAGAAGCTCTTGTGCTAAATGATGAATGATCCAAGCTGCGTCGAGCCGCGACATTAAACCAGGTGCTCCACGAGAGGCAACCCATGAAAGATATGTAATAGCTAGTTAGTCTTGCTTTATTTTGATTTTTTCTCTTATTTTAAAGTTTATAGGATTTAGTGAAACTTTTCTTGTTTTTAGTTTTTTTTAGGATTTCTAGTTAAGTTGATTTTTTTTATATAGCTAGGATCTATAAAGAAAACAAATACAAAAAGAGGAGTCGTGCCATGACCAAAACTAAGGCGCTGGGTGGGAGGCAACCCACCATTATTATGTTACGTTATATGGTTGATGCGTAGGTTATTAAAGAAGAGACCACGAAAAAATCAGTACTAATTGTGTTGGAAAATAGGTTAGGAAGCAAGTCTGGCACCATACTAGATGTTAAAAAACTAAGGCCCATTTTTGGCGCATTGCAGCGCACTGCACTAGGCCAAAGAAAACAAATGCCGATGACTGGCACAAATTGGGCCCATCGCGCCACTGCCCCTGGCGCAACACAACTGCATCGCGCCACCAAGGAAATTACTGGGGGCGGTTTTCGGTGCATTGCCCCCCTCCCACACTAGCTTTGTTGTCTGAATTTTTTGTGGGACCCACTTCAAATGCCACCTTAAATCTTTCACCTACCCATAAGTCCTCTCATTTTCTACCAATATTTGTCTCTCTAACTGCCCCTCTCTCAAAATTCTCTCTAAATTCCCAACTTTTCTTCTTCTTCTTCTCCATTTACTTTCTTCCCCAAAATCCCAATTTCCTCCATAAATCTTTCCTAAAACCTTCTCCTCTTACCTTTTCCTCTACTCCCAACAACTAAAACCCACCAAAGTCCATAAAATTTTGAAACACCCACAAACCCCACCCCACCACTGCCCACCCGAACCCCCACTTCTTTTGCCCTAAAATTCTCTTCTTTCTTATTTTCTTCCATTATTGGGTGTGAAGATGGCTCCCAAGGGAAAAATGTTGCAAGTGGTTCGGGTACTAAGCGAAGTAGAAAAGGGGTGGCTTCCAGGAGTTCTAGTCGGGTACCAACCGTGCCGCCTCCAAAATATGGCAAACAAGCTGTAATTCACTATAGAGAAGAGTGGTACGACTGCCAACAAGAATCTAAGCACATTCACACTGAAGTTCGTGCTTTGGGCCTCCACTATATCTTTGAGGATCAAGGTGAGTGTATCGTATGTGAATTCTATGCAAATTGGAATACACATCATGTTAGGTGGTACTAAGGTCTAATTAGGAATAGTCGTGTGCAATTTAGTGTGGAAGCATTGAATGAGTTTTTGGGTGCCTCTAATTGTGATAATTCTGACTATCAAACCATGATTGAACGACCCCCTTATCATGTTATTAGGCATATTCTGTATGAGGTGAACTCTGTTGCTCAATGGGATAGTGTGAGAGACACGGGTCATCATTCGACTCTTCATTATGCCCACTTGAATTTGGAGGCACGTATTTGGTTAAAAATTATGTCTAGCACCTTACTACCATGCAAGCATATGATCGATGCCACTAGGGAGAGAGTTGTGCTAGTATACCGACTGATGAAGGGGCAGCTAGTAAATGTAGGAGCTATTTTGAGGTAGAATATGCTAAAATTTTAGACTAAGAAGAGATGGTGTTTCTATTATGGCAGCCTCATCACTCGGTATTTCCCTGCCTTAGAAATTGAGGAAGAAGTCTATGATTTGTGTCCTCCATGTGCCCTTCATTTAGTATGCCACCAGGTTGATGTCACGAGAACTAAAGCGCAAGATCATTCCTACGGGCAAGTGTTGTCTGTTGCTGATAGGCAAGCCCAGGATGACAGCTCGATGGGTCACATGTTTGGAATGGCTGAGCTTCAACTGCGGATTGGTGGTCATCCGATGACTGAGGACGAGATGGTGACATTAGTGGAGCATTACCCGTTGTCGGATAGGCGATGTACATGTGTTGAATGGGCATAGTATTCCAAGAACCCATTGATGATGATGATACCACTGCTGATGAGGAGGATGGCTCAGAGGACGATGAATATGATGATGTTGGCCCAGGAAATGATTATACCGCCGTGGGTGATGAAGATGGTGATGTATCCTCAATGGCTGTGGATTTTAGCCCAAATGTGGCAACCCGTTGAATTGAAGCACGTGGCCTAGTGGCCGACAAGAAGTTCTCTTTCACTATTAACTTTGTTTTTATTTTCACACCGAGGACAATGCTTTATTTAAGTGTGGGGTGGAAGTTGAACTTCATTTTATATATTTTATTGCTTTATCGAGTCTTTTTTTTAGGAGGGTTCCTTGGCTTTTGTTTTCAGTTCTTTTCCTGAGGATAGTCCCATTGAGCCGGCTAACAATAGTTTGCTTATTATTGTTGAGTCATAGATTCGTTATAGGAGTGACACTTCCCGATAATGGATGGATGACGACCGTCTTAAGGGAAAATTAATCACTAGGAGTAGAGGAGTAGGAATCTGACCTTTTTGGGAACTTTGAAACCTTGTCTGGATAGTTGGCCAGACGTCATGGGTGGTAACACTTTGTTTTGCAATATTGAGATGGTAACCTTGAAAACAAACATAATATCTTTGTTTTGACTCTAAATGAAAAATAAATAAATATGGGCTTAATGGTGTGGAAACACCGTAATGCAATTGAAAAGAGCATGCTACAAGTGAATGTGTCCTTATGTTGGTTGTGATGTCATGTGTGGAAAGTACTTTCTTAGTTTTGCATTGAATAACATCTAGAACTTACCCCAAGTGTGCCTAATGAGTAACTTGTGTAAATTATGGAATATGATTGAGGCGTTTCTTCGAATAGCCAAGTTTAAATCTTTTTGTGTGCCTCCAAATGAAATATCCCTAGTATATCCCCATTGAGCCTTCTAGCCTTGATTTTATTCTAACCTACTTATTTGAGCCGAATCCCTTTTATTGATACCATCAGTGTTTGATCCCAAAGTAATCCTTAATGCACTATGTTCAGATAAAAAAGTGAAGACAATGGTGAAAGTAGATAGGGTGGAAATGGTTGGTTTTGTGGTGAAGAAACAAAAGAGGTAAAAGAATGATGCCCTATAAGTTCCTAAATTTGTGATTGGCCCTGGTCCTCCCAAGGTGGCTACTGTTAAGTGTGAACAAAAAATCAAGAAAAGGGTGTGTAGAAAATAAGGGCTTAAAGGAAAGAAAGGGCAAGGTTTAAAGTGCAACTGGGAAAATATGCTTAAAGTGGTACCAAAAGGGAAAGAAAAAGTTGCTGATGTAGCAAGAAAATAAAAACATGTGCATTAGGAAGGACGAGTCACTAATTTTACCCAAATGTATCCTCCCTTACCTCAAGCTGACATTACAACCGAAAGAAAGTCCCCTTGATTCTATGAGTAAGACTTTGTAAAAAATAAAGTACACTAAGGGCAAGCTTATGGCATGTTAGGATATGTGAAAACTTCATTTGTGAGTGTGAGAGTGTGTAAGACTCCAGAAATGCGTAGACTTAACTAGAGCTAAACTGAATGGGGGTAAGAGTGTAGAGAAAGAGAAAGAGCCTAGATCGCCTAAGAAAAAATGGAGGAAAACGATTTTTCCTTTGGTCCATTTGGCGATGGGGCAGTAGCATCGCCCAAATGCCTTGGCGATTAGCCAAATGGACTCTCCTCACCTAGTGAGCAGCCTCCCCTAGACCTAGCTACTGGATATTTAGGCGCGCTAGGTCGGGGATCGCCAACCCACTTGGCGCATTGCCCAAAAGACCTTCATTTTGCCCATTGGAAATGCTCCATGATGGAGCATTCTGTAAAATTAGGCGAGCCAAGGGTCCATTAGGCGTGTCGCCTAGTGCCCTTGGCGAGCCAAGGAG
>JAJOOH010016275.1:0-22657 GCA_029582605.1 Solanum gracilifrons
ATAAGTGCGTAGAGAACTGGCCTTACCGGATTCTCCTTGAAGCGGCTTACACTTCACACTTACATAGGTGATTTCTAAATGTGTTATCCCGTAGATACACCATTTGATATACCATGTATCAAACTTAGAAATCATTAAAAAGTCCTAATGCATTTATCCTTGTTACTGAACATTGTCTTATCATGAGAATGGACCATAAAAAATATTTTGACAATGTTGAACCGTCATCAATGACTTTGTTTGATCTCCTTAAACCTAGATCTTGGGATCTCCAGTCGTCTAGGTAAAGTTGCCGCCACAGTGACTTGTTCTCGGCCATAGTCCCATTCCCTTTGATAATCAATCAACTCTCTCTCTAGTTCGGCCTTTTATAAGTGGATCCGACATATTATCCTTTGACTTTACATAGTCAATTATGATAATTCCACTGGAGAGTAGTTCTCTAACGATATTATGTCTACATCATATATGACGAGACTTTCCGTTATATATCATTCTCCATGCCCTACCTATTGCAAATTAACTCTCACAGTGTATGCATACTAGAGCTAAACGGTTTGGGCCAAAAATCTTTCAAGAAATTTTGGAGTCATTCAACTTCTTCACCGGCCTTATCTAGAGTGATAAACTCATATTTCATAGTAGAGCGAGCAATACATTTTTGTTTGGAAGATTTTCAAGAGACTGCTCCTCTACCAAAAGTAAATACAAATCCACTCGTGGATTTTACTTCATTTGACCTGGTGATTCAATTTGCATCACTATATTCTTCTAATACTATTGAATATTAGTTATAATGCAAAACAATAGTTTTTAAATATGTTTTAAATACTCCAAAACTCTTTTCATTGTCATCCAATGAGTTTAATTGAGATTACTCGTGAACCGACTCAGTTTACTAATAACACATGCTATATCTGATCGCGTATACTTTATGATATATATCATACTTCTCAATAATCTAGCATAATCCAATTGTGAGTCGCTTTTGCCTTCATGCTTTTGAAGTACAAAACTCATATTTATTGGAGTCTTGATAATATTGATATCCAAATACTTGAACTTGTCAAGTACCTTCTCAATCACATCAGTAACTTTAATGTCTTTCATATCGAAGTCACTTTCTAGCATATGCTTAGTAGCATTTACATCAGAAATGTCTCTTTTGATGACCAACATGCCATCAACATAAAAATAAACAATGACCTTGTGATTTAGAGCGTCTTTAATGTAAAAACATTTATCACATTCATTAATCTTGAATTCATTTGCCAACATAGTTTGGTCAAACTTCGCATGTCATTATTTGGGAGCTTGTTTTTAGTCCACAAAGTGACTTAACAAGTTTACAGACTTTCTTTTCTTTACTAGGAACCACAAACCCTCAGATTGTTCCATGTAAATTTCTTCCTCCAATTTTCCATGTTAAAAAAAATGTTTTTGCATCCATTTTGATGAATTTGAAGGCCATATTTCGCAACTAGCGCAATTAATATCTGAATTGATGCAATCCTAGTTAGTGCTATTATCTGTCAAACAAGGCTTTTTTATTGCCTAAAGCCTATGACAACAAGTCTGTCTTTGTATTTGTCAATAGTTTCATCAACTTTCTTTTCTTTTTGTAGATCCACTTTGAATCCAAAAGTTTATTTCCTAGAGGAAGGTCAACCAACTCTCAAGTATGGTTGCTCAAGATTGAATCTATCTTACTATTGACAGACTTTTCTCAAAGAGAATGAGTCCACAAATGACATAACTTTTAGAATAAATGAGACTTATTTTCAAGAAGAAATGTTACAAAATCAAACTCGTAGGAAGTAATTTGTCCATTGACATTTACTACGCCTTCGAATCTCTTTATTAAGTACATTCTCCTTTGGTTCTTTCCAAGGTCGTTTAGACCCTTCACTTGACTATCCGACAGTTCAGACTTATGAACCATAAATTGACATGCTTTAGTATTTGTAGCATATCCAATGAACATACAATTCAAAGTCTTAGGTCCTATTTTGACCCATTTGGGAATAGTTCCCTCATTTGCATTTCTCATATGAAATAGATTGTATTGGAAATTTTTTGATCACCATCTTTCAAGAGTTATTGCTTGTATAAACTTTAAGAGACGACAAACAATTCTCTATCAGGATACAACAAAGTCTGAACAAACACAACTTTCTGTTGCTCCCTTTCTTAACAAATAAACGTTTTTTTTTAATTATTTGTTACTCCCTTTACTAACAAACAAAATTTTTTGTTTCTCTCTTTCTGAACAGACAAATTTTTTTTTGTTGTTGTTCTCTTTTGCTATAATGATAGCACCCCCCACAAAATTTGTGGTAAACCTAAACTTATAAATAGGACATTCAACATTTCTTTCAAAGTTTGGTTTTTTCCTGTCAACAATTTCATTAGATTGAGGTGAGAATGTGCAGTAATTTGATGGATGATTCCATTTTCCAAATATATTTCTGCAAAAGAAGATTCATATTCTCCACATCTATCACTTCTAATTATGACAATCTCTTTATCCAACTGATTTTCAACTTTAGTTTTATATTGCCAATATGTTTCCATTGCTTCATCCTCACCATTCAGCAAATAAACATAACAATATCTAGTGCAATTGTCAATAAAATTTATGAAACACTTTTTCCCAGCACAAGATGGTGTTGACTTCATATCACAAATGTCAGTGTAAATCAATTCTAAGGTATTAAAATTCCATTCAATAACACATACTTGACATTTTGATTTATTGCACTAAAAGTTAGGCAAAACTTCTAAGTTTATCAGTTTTTGTAAGGTTTTGTAATTGACATGTCCCAAGCATTTATGTCACAAACAATTTGATTCAAGCAAGTAAGAACAAACAGAAATACTAAGTTTGAAAAGACCTTTTGTGAGGTAACCTTTTCCCACATATATTTTGTTCTTTACTTTTTTTTTACAACTTTCTCAAATGCAGACATTGTTTTAGAGTCAATACCTTGTCATTTGTCCTTTTCAGAAGGACATTTCCATAACATTCAATTTGTTATAGAATTACTCATGATCATAGTCTCAAGAAATTTAATCTCCTCAAGTACTCGAGGTTGCAGATTAATTCCTCCCAAGATAAAATGGATTAACCATTAAAGAAGTAGCGGTAACTCAAACTTCGATAATTTCAACGAACTCAAAATGACAGCAACGAATCACACACACAGACACGATGGATCGATTTTGTTTTGTAAGAAATGTATGCAAAAGAAGGGAAGAATTCGATGCAGAAAAATGAGAGAAAACCTCTCTATTTATAGCCAACAAAGGGTAAATGTCACAACCCTTTAAAAAGAAGACAACCTTTCATAAAGGTCACAACACTTTGAAAAGGCATAACCTTTCAAATGGTCACAACCCTTTAGAAAGGACACAACCTTTCAGAAAGGTCACAACATTTTGAAAAGGCATAACCTTTCAAATGGTCACAACCCTTTAGAAAGGACACAACCTTTCATAAAGATCACAACCCTTCGGCATAGTCACAACTCTTCAGGAGAGTCACAACCCTTCATTTCCTGTTCACGCCTTTAAAACCCAACACAACCTCCCTGAGCAAGCTAGAGGACATAAATCAGGTTGCTAGTTTGAGGATACGACAAAAAAATTCTATTACTCTGTCCATAGCTATAATTAAATCTACTGTTCTTTTATCCTAATTGTTAAGAAGAGGATAATCTTTGCTCAACATGCAGATCAGACACATACTGCTTTAACAATAGAGTCTCAAATTGTGAAGATTAGAACCATTATATTTATTGTATTAGTACATGATACTTAACTTTATATTCATTTCTCAACATATTAGTACTAAATTTCTGGTATCAGCATATCTCATGGCTGATCATCACACACCTGGTGATGGTGATGGAGACGGCGTATAGTCGTCACTGTATTCGCAGCGACATGGTGGAGGAAGTACTGGTTGCTCCTCACCTTGTGGTGGAAGCACTGGTTGCTCCTCACCTGGTGGCGGAATCACTGCTGGCTCCTCACCTAGTGGCGGAAGCACTGGTGGCGGAATCAGTGGTGGCTCCTCACCTGGTGGCTCCTCCACTGGTGGATCCTCACCTAACGGCGGAAGTACTGGTGGCTCCTCAACTGGTGGCGGAAGCACTGGTGGCTCCTCAGCTGGCGGAGAAGGTGGTGCCCTCTTAATCCGAGGACTAGGGGGACGATATCGAGGCTGAACTGGTGGCTCCTCAGCTGGCGAAGAAAGTGGTGGCCTCTTAGTCCGAGGACTAGGGGGACGATGTCGAGGCTGAACTGGTGGCTCCTCAGCTGGCGGAGAAGGTGGTGGCCTCTTAGGCAGAGGACTAGGGGGATGACGAGGTCGATGTCGATGTGGAGTATGTGGCTCAGATCTAGATCTAGTTCTAGATTTAATTCTTGGAATCCCAAATCTTAAAGATTCATGAAGAGTTGGATCATGAGATGAATATTCATCAGTGAGTTGATCTCCATTAGTGAGCTCTAAGAATGAGCTAACTACTAAAACTGAAACTACAAATAGACACTTCGCTGATATGAAAGACATAATACTTCTTGTTATAATTCTTTCAAATCTCTATGTTGAGTACGTAAAATAACGTTAAAAGGGGCCAAATTTATAGGACCATGCATGCAAAAAGAACATTTATGAAATTTTAGTTGGGACAATGAGCTAAGCTATTAAATGAGTTTGCCCTAATTAAATAAAATTTCATTTGCTGGATTATCAAATATTTTTAGCCTTCATCAGTAAATATTCCATAAAGATATTTATTACACAACTACTAACACACTATCTTTAAACCTATGTTTTCACACATTCTGTAATTTTGTTGATCCACGGTGATAGATTGTTTTATCAAGATTTAGGGGAAGAAATAATTATTTTTAAGTAGTAGCCTTAGTTGAAGAAAAATTCACGGGTTCACTTCCTTTTACTTTTCTTATTTTTTTTAGGGAGGGGTGAATGGGATTTAATCCTTCACCGGTGAAGGATGGAGGGACTCAACCAATCAAACAACTCTCACATCCCTGTTTACTTTCTGTTCAAACTAATTGCATATCTATTATTGAGATGTGAAATTTTATCAAAAATTAGAAAAACTAATATAGTTTATACTTAATTAAACTGATCAAGAAAATGTTTAAGTTCTACAAACTTCCCTTAATTTAGCATAATTTCCAAATAATGTGGGTAAAAGTTAATAAACCCTCTGCCACGTCACCAAAAGTTATAAGTGGAGTTGAAATTTCTTTTTATTGAAACTAGTCATAGCACAAAATATAAGTTGGTACGACTTGTTGGTAAGACTGCAAATAGTTTTAGTGAGGAGATGTGATCTCTGCATTACCAATGAAAAAAGTTGAACCCATATATATACTTTATTCGTCTCAATTGATGTTACATCATTTAATTTAATATAAAATTTAAAACATAAAGTGTTTGAAAATTTATGGTTTATTACTCCTATATCATTTATGTAGGCATAAATCACATCATGAAAGATAAAAAGAAATTTTTAAGTTAAAACTTTTCTTTATAAAAAGGTGACAATCTTTTTAAAACAAATTAAAGTAATAGTGTGTCACGTGCCAGATAAATTGAAATAGAGGGAGTACCATAAATGAGGCACTAGTGATTAATCACTAAAACTGCGTCCGAATTAAAAAGAAACCCAACTAAAATCAGAAAGGAAAAATTCCTACAAGATTTGAAGAAAAAAAGGAATTACGTACCATGAACTAAAGTTAAGCTTTATGAAATTAAACCCAAACAATATCCCTTGTTCATGCAATATTAATAGGGAAACTTACGTAGATATACTATATTAAAAATATATTTATCATCGATAGCAATAATATGGAATAATTTATGTTACGAATCCAACACTGATTTTGGGCCGGTAAAGCCAAAAGTATTCAATGGATTTGGGCATATCTGTAGGCCCAACCCATTAATTCAAGCCCAAACAAGGCTTTGATGAATAACAAGGCACAACACAAAACAAGAAAAATTGTGGAAATTTTTTCAAAATGTCAATATTTTGATATTTTATAGGACTCCTTATCCATACTTTCAATATTTATTTAAAATGTTAATATTTTACTTTGTTATGTATCTGATTTATTGATTTATGTATTTTTTTTAAGGAAAAATTACTTAAATACACAACACTTCTTTACCTATTCTCAATATTTCCCTACTCTTTTACTAAAATACAAAAATCCCTTATTTCCCCCAATTCAATTTAACCGGATACTTTATTAGTTTAAGTATCCGCCCGTTATTAATTAAAGTATCCGCGCTGCTATATTATGCATCCGCCCGTTATTAATTAAAGTATATGTGCTGCTATATTATGTATCCGCCCGTTATTAAGTATCCACACTGCTATTAGTTTAATAATCGATAACAACAACTTAATAATTTAAGTATCCGCCCGTTATTAATTAAAGTATCCGCGCTGCTATATTATGTATCCGAAAAACACTAAAAAAAGGGATTTTTGGTAATTAATGAAAGAGTAGGGAAAGGAAGTAATTTCTTTCTTATACTATGTCATTTGCCTAATTTTTACTTTTTTTTATTTGTTTTGTTTGCAAAAATACAATTATTTAACAGAAAGGAGAAAATCAGGGGAGATAATATTTGAAAAAAAGGAACTTATCACTTAAAATATTGTATACCAATAATTTTTACATTTTATTTGCTCACTTTACCATTCAAATTCAAATTAAAATTGGTATTTTACTTTCACAGTGAAAACTACAAATCTACAAATTGTATCTGAGTGATCAAAATTGTATTACATAACTGCCAATTTTTTTTTTTTATTTGTATTATAAAATATAACTGATTGTATCCCAATATAATCTAATCATTACATAAAAATATGATTTATGAAAGGATACAAGATTTTGGAAAATAATAGCATACATAGTGAAAACAATACAATCTGTTGAGGAAAGATACAATATTCTTAAAAAAAAAAAAACACAAATTGGCAGTGAAAAAAATAAGATACATATATGCTTAAGAAATACAAATCCATTTGACATACCTATTTGAATGACTACAAACTAAAAAAGAAATACAATGTTCTTGATAAAAATACAAATGTTGAGTAAAAGAAAAACAATTGACAAACAAAAATTAGTATGAATACAATTTGCAACCTTCTTCTCTGACTCTCTCTTTCTTCTTCTTCTTCTTCGTCTGCTATGTTCTTTTTTCAAATTTTTTTCACCAAATTCAAATCGGAATCCATATTCACTTGTGCATCTATTAGTAACCCTATAAGCAAAATTCGAAAATATTTAATATGAATGTATAAAAGATTAAACAATATATGGTGTTTGAATGCTAATGTAAATTACTACAATCTATTAAATCTCAACTATGAAAATAAAATCACGAAAAAATCGAACAATAATATTTAAAAGACAAAAAAATTGAAATACATAAAAGAGGGAAATCTCATAAAATATTTAGTGAATATGAAAACAACCTCACAAAAAAAACTGAACAATACTTTTTAAACGACGAAAAAATCGAATTACAAAATATTTGGTGAATATAAAACAAAATCACAAGAAATCTCACAACATACTTGTTGACTTCGAATTTACATGTATCAATGGGTGAAAACCTTTTGAATTAATTGTGAGATTTCTTGAACAATGTGTAGAAAATTCGAATTTGAACAAGAAATGGAGCTAACAATGGTTAAAAAGGGAAGAGAGAGAGAGGAACAATTAGGAATAAAACCTAGAAAGAGGGATAAGTGGGTAATGGGTATTTTATTTTATTTTTACGTGATAATGGAGTAAAAAAAAGGTCCAATTTGAACTTGATTTGAGAAATAAAAAGAAAGGAAATTAATTATATTAGGATACAATTTAGATTCTAAAATATTGACATTTTTAATGATTATTTTAAAATGTAAATGTTTTTAATAATTATGTTAGTGATTATGACTAGTTTGCTAATTTTCCCAAAACTTATCTCATAATATCCAACCCTTTATTGTTCAAAACATATTCCCTAGGGTTTCAATGTTATCAATTGATTTTTAAAAACCGTGTATTAAATCAAAGTCTAGTTTTAATACAATGATAAAGTTCAACACGTCCAGTTCATCGTTAAAATACGTTATTAAATTACAAAGGCTTAGTGTGAGATTATTCCATACATGTATAAAATTTCAGTTCAAATAATCTTTAAAGTCAAAAATAGTTTGTTTTTTTTTTTTAAAAAAAAAGACATACCTATTTCTACTAATTAATGATGATAAATATATGGATTTTAATCAAATCTCATGAATTTCCACTCTTTTAAACCAAAAAAAAAAAAAAAAAAAACTAGGATTCTAGAGTATATTTAGTCATCCATATTTGCAAGTATTATATTTAAATTTTGAGGTACTTAGAAACATTGTAATACTAATTTCATTAAGAGTATATATATCCGCTCATAGACGATTTCAAACTTTCCTATATACTACTTTATATATCAGTGAAGTACTTAATACAAAAAATGTAAATACTTCTTTTCAGTTTCAACTTAAAAATACAACTAGTGTAAGTGTGTACAAATAGCACTATAGTTTATACCTAATTAAACTGATCAAACAAATGTTTAAGTTATACAAGCTTCCCTTATTTTAGAATAATTTCCAATTAATGTGGGTAAAAGATAATAAATCCACTTACCATACAAAAAGTTAGTGGGGTTGAAATTTTCCTTTTATTGAAATTAGTCATGCAAAATACAAGTTGGTATGACTTGTTTATAAGACTGCGACGAACCGTTTTAGTATGGAAATGTGATCATCAATGAAGAAGTTGATCAACTAATAAAGTTAAATTCAATTAATATCCATTCCTCATGTATATTTATATTATATCCCTCAAGCAAGTATGATATACAATTTAATTAATTATATCAGCTTAATGATAAACCATTAAGGATTGGATCCGAATCCATAAGTGTTTAATGAGTTTGTTCCTATTTGTAGCTCCAAATGAAAATCCGAAACTCAGTAAGTACTGTTGGAGCCTGACCGGCCTCAATTCATAGAAATACAATTGGGAAAAATACAAAAATCTTATATATTTAGAGGCTAATTATATTTTATTTCAAAAGTTTTCTCAATTATAAATATTTTGGATTTTTATTGTTTTCGGATACCTTCCTTAATTATGTGATACATTGCAAATGATACATTACTTAATGAGAGAGATGTATTCAAGGGGGATAGGTATGGAGATGATTCCGAGAGGGATTTTTGTAATTTTTATAAGAGATAGAATTTTTTTAAAATTATGATATTTTAAATTGTGTATTTATGTATTTTATTTCAATAATTTTGAATATATATTTAGCCATCCGTATTTGCAAGTATTAGATTTAAATATACTTTGAATTTTGAAACATTGTGATATTAATTTCAGGAAGAGTATTTCAAGAGATAATTTATTTGTCCGATTATTCTTATGTTTGTTTATATGTTTTCTTATAGTATAATGTTATTTTTTCATAAATCCAAGACAGAAAGAGACTAGAAGATTTAAAATCTAGAACCATTATATTTATTGTATTAATAGTCGATACTTAACTTTATATTAATTTTTCAACATACTAATTAGTACTAAGTTTCTGGTATATATAAGCATATGTATCTCAAGGCTGATCATCAACTAGTGATGGCGATGGAGACGGCGCGTCACAGCGACATGGTGGAAGCGCTGGTGGCGGAGGCATTGGTTGGTCCTCACCTGACGGTGGAAGCACTGGTGGCGGAAGCGTTGGTGGCTCCTCAACTGGTGGCTCCTCAGTTGGCGGAGTAGGTGGTGGCCTCTTAGGCCGAGGACTAGGGGGATGACGATGTCGATGTCGATGTCGATGTGGAATCCTAAATCTTAAAGATTCATGAGATGAATATTCATCAGTGAGTTGATCTCCATTAGTGAGCTCTAAGAATGAGCTAACTACTAAAACTGAAACTACAAATAGCCACTTCCCTGATATGATAGCCATAATACTTGTTGTTATAATTATTTCAAATCTCTATGTTGGGTATGTAAAATAACGTTAAAAGGGACCAAATTTATAGGACCATGCATGCAAAAATAACATTTATGAAATTTTAGTTGGGACAATGGGGCTCAACTATTAAATGAGTTTTCCCTAACTAAATAGAATTTCATTTGCAAGATTATCAAATATTTTTAGCCTTCATCAGTAAATATTCCATTAAGATATTTATTAGTACTATAACAACTAAAACACTACCTTTAAACGTATGTGTTCACACGTTCTAAATATTTGTTGGTATGACTTGTTGGTAAGACTGCAAATTGTTTTAGTAAGGAGATGTGATCTCTGCCATCACCAATGAAAAAAGTTGAACCCATATATATACTCTATTCGTCTCAATTTATGTTACATCATTTAATTTAATATAAAATTTAAGAAATAAAGACTTTGAAAATTTATGATCTAAAATACTCTCAGACCATTTGTGTAACTATAAATCACATCATTAAGGATAAAGTGAAATTTTGAAGTAAAATTTTTTAGTTTATAGAAAGGTGACAACGGACTAAAAATAAGTGTCACGTGTCACGTATAAATTGTAACAGAAGGAGTACCGTATATAAGGCATTCGTGATTACTCACTATAAACTGTGTCCGAATTAAAAAGAAACCCAACCAAAACTAGAATGGAAAAATTCCAACAAGATTTGATGAAAAAAGGGAATTACGTACCATGAACTAAAGTTGAGCTTTATGAAATAAAACCCATAAAATTTCCCTTGTTCGTGCAAATATTAATTGGGAAACTTACTTAAGATATACTATATTAAAATATATTTATCAACTAGAGCAATAATATTAATTTGCGTTTCGAATCAAATACTGATTTTGGGCCTGCTAAAGCCGAAAGAGTTCAATGGATTTGGGGATATCTGTAGGCCCAACCCATTAATTCAAGCCCAAACAAGGCTTTGTTGAATAACAAGGCACAGCACAAAACAAGAAAAATTATCGCATAATATCCAACCCTTTATTGTTCAAAACTTCAAATCATATTCACTTAATAGGGTTTCAATGTCATCAATTGATTTAGAAGTCCAGTTCATCGTTAAAACACGTTCATTTTATCATGTGAAATGAAATTACGCAGGCTTGATGCGAGATTGTCCCATACGCGTGCGTATAAAATCCTAGATCAAATTGTCTTTAAAATAAAAAATAGTTAAAAAAAAAACAAGAGACATACCTCAATTTCTACTAATTAATGATGATAAAGATATGAATTTTAATCAAATCTCATGAATTTCCACTTTTTTGAAGAAAAAAAAAACTAGGATTCTAGAGTATATTTAGCCATCCGTATTTGCAAGTATTATATTTTGACTTTGAGGTACTTAGAAACATTGTGATACTAATTTCTTTAAGAGTATATATATCCGCTCATAGACGATTTCAAACTTTCATGTATAATACTGTATATTTTCGATCAGTGAAGTATTTATATCCAAATACAAAAATTTAAATACTTCTTTTCAATTTCAACTTAAAAATAGTACTATAGTTTATACCTAATTAAACTGATCAAGAAAATTTTTAAGTTGTACAAGCTTCCCTTATTTTAGAATAATTTCCAAATAATATGGGTAAAAGTAAATCACTAATCATACTGTAAGTTAGTGGAGTTGAAATTTTCCTTTTATCGAAAATAATAATTTCCAAATAATATGGGTAAAAGTAAATCACTAATCATACTGTAAGTTACTGGAGTTGAAATTTTCCTTTTATCGAAAATAATCATGCAAAATACAAGTTGGTATGACTTGTTGGTAAGACTGCAACAAACAGTTTTAGTATGGGTATGTGATCATCAATGAAGAAGTTGGTCAACTAATAAAGTTAAATCCAATTAATATCCGTTCCTCATGTTTATTTTTATTAGGCGGAATGACCTTGGAGACCCTCATACTTGGCATAGATTGTCAACTAGACCCTTCTACTCATGACTTTGCCAATTGAACACTTAAACTCAATAAAACACAATATTTTAAACCCCTCTGACCATTGACCAATTCTATGTGGCAACTTAATAGTTGAGGTGAAACAAACATGTGATCTCACGCGTTAAAGGAGCGTAAACAGAAAAATTTGAGACTAAAACTAATTAAAAGAAAAGAAAAAATAAATAAAAAGACAAATCTTCTTTTCCCCATTTTCTTTTCTTTCCTACCCAACACCACTATCGTTCTTCCCCCCACCTAGTCCTCACTTTTCTTTCGTGCTTCCTTTCCCCATTTTTACAATCTTTAATATGTTTGCAAAAAGAATTTCAGAAATCTTTTTCTAGAAGTAGCTGCTTCAGTCTTTGTGATAAAAATATATGAAGAGAAGCTATTGGGGGATTGGGGAGGAATAATTGACAGGCGGCTAGGTGATAGAGATCTGCTTATTTTAGAAAGTGAAGAATGATTATTGTATGTCTTTGTAAAATTAAGTGGAACATATATATATATATTAGAACATATTAAGATATTTTAGTATGGTTCATTGGCATTAATAGAGGAAACAGATTCACAATGGTTCAAGTGGTGGATGAAGACCTTGGTAAAAAAAATGGAGAAAAATCATGAACGATGAAAACTTGGAGAACAATGATAATTTTTAGTTATTTAAGGTAGTGATAACCAGTAAGGAATAAGGATGTAAGATGGCAACGGTGTCTTTGGTGAAAAAATGGAGGGAGATGGTCAAGGATAAAGTAAGTGTGAGGAAGAAACGGAGTGAAAAAAAAACGAAAATTTTAAATAAAGTAAAAAAAAAAGTGAAAAGAAAAAAAAATAAATTTCTTAAAATAAAGTAAAAATAAGTGATGTGTTGCTAAAAGTCTGATGTGGATCATGACATGTCATTTTCATTGTGTGTTTGAAGTAAACGTGAAGTCATAAGGGTTTTAAAGATTGTGTTTCATTGAGTTTAAGTGTTCAGTTGGCAATATCGTGAATAGAAGAGTTCAATTGACAATTCGAACCAAGTATAAGAGTCTTATAGATCATTCAGCTTTTTTATTATATCCCTTAAGCAAGTATGATATACAATTTAATTAATTATATCAACTTAATGATAACCCATTAAGGACTGTATCCAAAATCCGAATCCAAAAGTGTTTAATGAGTTTGGGCCTATTTGTAGCTCTAAATGAAAATCCGCAACTCGGAAAGTGTCGAAGCCTGTCATTTCATAGAAAACTACTATTGAAAAAAGTACAGAAATCTCATATATTTGGGAGTTAATTTTATCTTATTTCATAAGTTTTTTCAAATATAAAAATTTTAAATTTTTCATTGCTCTCTGATATATTTTTTGATTGTCTGATACATTGCGAATAATACATTATTTTACTTAATGGGAGAGATATATCCAAGAAGGGATAGGAATGTATCAAAGAGGGGATTTTTGTAAAAAAAAAAAAATGGTAGAAAATTTTAGAGATTATGATATCTTCAGTTGTGTGTTTATGATTTTTTAAAATTATTTTATTTCAATAATTTTGAATATATGTTTAGTAATCCGCAAGTATTAGATTTAAATCTTGAGATAAGTTTTCATTAGGGGTGTATAAAATCAAACCGAAAATCGAATCAAATCGCAAATTGAGTCAAACCGAGAAAAAAGACCCGACTAGTGGTTGGTTTGGTATTGGAAAAAAAAAACCCGACTATATTTGGGTTGGTTTGGTTTTAACTAAAAAAAAACAACCCGAAACCAAACCAACCCGACATTATATATATAATTTTAAAATTTTATTTTATACATAAAAATATTTACTTTGATATAATTTTTAAATATTTCTTATACTTTTTCATAGTTTTTATCTTTTAATATATTATTATTCAAGTTTGAAACTTAGAATTCTAAATGGTTCAATGAAGATTATAGTCCACAGAAATTGATAATTATAATAAAGCTTAAATTAAAATTAAATTAATACTAAAGCAAAAAAAAAAAATCAATTTAACAATAAGAATGACAATAATATTGAATATTTGTTCTATGGTTTTACATTGGTTTATTCAAATACATAATCTAATTTTAATTTACTTTAATATTTAGTCATGTAACTAATACTTATTAAACTTATTTTAGCATGATTTAGTACTTTTAAATTATGATTATTTCATTATGACTTGTTAGTTTGCAATATTTGTTTTACGCGATTTCATTATTATTATTTTTTGTTGGATATTTTAGTATCATTACTCCTATAATATTTTGTGTTGTTTTCTTAAGAAACACCTTAGATAGTTGTATTTTGGTAGGACTAAAGAAATATTTGAAGTACTAGTAAATTATATGTTTGTATGAATACTTTTCCGGAAAAAACCTAAAAAATCGAAAAACCCGAAGTTGAAAAACCCGAGTTTAATTGATTTGGTTTGGTTTATAGATTTAAAAATTCGACACAAATAGTTTGGTTTGATATTTAAAAAACCCGAACCAACCCGACATGTACACCCCTAATTTTCATATATACTATAATACTATATCCATATACAAAATATTCTTTTTCAATTACAACGTAAATACCTCCTTTTTTTTTTAACTTTAACAAAATACTGTCCAAGCTGCCTTATAACTTTTTCTTCTTCTATTCAGATTTACTTGACACTTTTTCTTTAGTCAGTGTAAAAAATTGTTTATATTTTTAAATTTAGGAATAACTTTTAACTTTAAATTTTCTCTTTTATTCTAAATGAAATTATTTATAATCACACATTAAAAATAACTGTTTTAAATCACAAAATTACAAAGTTTTTAAAAAGAAGAATAAAATATTTTCAAGTTAAGCGATAATCGCATAAATTAAAGGGAAAATTATGCGGTTAGGCAAACATATACTAGTTAATTAACTAACATAGCTACAGTTTGCACTAATTACAATTCGGAACTTACTTCTAGCTATAATTACACTCCTCTCTCTCACCTTTCGCCCTTCTTCCTCTCTCTCTCCTCGCTATGGAATCTCACTCGCCTCTCTCCTCTCCCTGCCCAGTCTCTCTCTTGATTCTCTTATGTCAATCTCTCTCTCACTTTATATAAACACAAATTATACAAACATAATGTATAATTTGTGTTTGTATAAAGCGAGAGAGACGAGATACACAAATACAAATACATATCTTTCCGCCCTATACACTTATAATTATACAAATACAAATTTATCCCTGCCCAGTTCTCTTTTGTCTTCCCCTTTCTCTCTCTCTCGCTCTATACAAACACAAACTTTACAAATACAAATGTATAATTTGTGTTTGTATAAAGTGAGAGAGACTTGATATGCAAATATAAATGTTTGAACTCGATTCAATTGTATACAAATGCAAATTGTACGTAGATATACAAATATAATCATTGATACATATGCATACTAGTTACATATATACAATTAACTAACCGATAAACATATACATTGATACTCTCTCCACTCTCTACCCTTTCTCGCTCGCCACTCTCCTCCCTCTCCCAATCTCTCTCGCTTTTTTCTCCCTCTAACATGTAGCTACGAATCGTAATTAGTAAACTATAGCTATGGAACATAATTAAAACTATTTTAGTGGCTATTTGTGAAAGTTACTCCAAAATTAAAACCGGAGTATATGACAATCCATGAAGGTGTTAAGGTGTGCGGTGGCTGAAACCAGTCACACATGCAAGACCATAAGCCCATAATATTATGTTAGAAAAAGGCACAAACATAGAAGACAAACACTTTATAAATCCCTTTCACTTGTTTGGGCTTTAAACATTACATAAACGAAATTGAAAAAAACAAGAAAATTAAACTACATTCTTCTTTCCTCATACATGATCATTTATTAATGGAAAATAACAAGGACACAATCTTTAATTTGTTTCATTCTCCAACACTTAAATTAACTCCTTAAACATTCATCATCCCTTCCTATCTTAATTTCTAATTTGCCAAGTTAATTAGTACTTCTTGCAAGGCACTTTCTTTGAGGGTTCAAATCCGAAAGGTCCAACAGTAAAGAAATCATATTTAGGGGTGGGTGGTTTAATAGGGAGATGAGTAGCTGGAGCTGGAGCTGGTGGGGTGTACTTCAATAGTGCACCAGATTTTCCGTCATTGTAATTTGTTGGGACATTACAGTAAGAATTGTTTGATGAGACTAAAAACACTTTGCATTTGTGGTAGGCTCCTGAGCTTAAGAGTTTAGGAAGGATCCAGAAGAATCCATTCTTGTCTGTTTCAGCCTGTTCTACTAATGTCTTTTTGGTGTTGTTGCACACTAGCTTCACCTTGGCTCCTGCAACATCATAATGTACAATCGATAAGCATCGAGGTCATTTAAAAGATAACTATATTTAATTTAACCGATTATATAAGTGTAAGTTACGTTCATAAGATGAGGATTGCTTAAAACTATATAAGGAGGTAAATAATGTGCATCTCTACCAATGTGGAAACTTAATGGCTACTCAACACCCTTAGAGTCTCCAGATCGATTGGACATCTGAAGCATGGATAATATAAGATGGCATCCAAAATTCAGTAAATCATGAATTTGGATGTATAGATTCTAATACCAGGATTAAAAAAAAAAGTTTTACGTCTAATTCAACCACAAAAGTTCAAGAGTAAGACCATATAAGGTGAAAAATTATGTACATCACTACTACCAATGTGAAAATTGGGGAATGTGAATACATGGTCGTTTTGTAAAATTAGATATTTTACGTATATATTTTCTAAAATTAGTAATAATAGTATATGTTGATGCTCATGTTATCAGAAGACTAAATGGTGCATTTAATTGAAAGTTGAGTTATTTATGAGATGAGTTTTAATGTAGTAAAAAAAAAAAGGGAAAAGGGATGTTGAAGAAATTACCCTGAAGTGGTTTAGCTTGGTTAAGAGTATTAATCCCTCTAAACTTGCAAGGTTTGCAGTAAACAAGTCCTCTTACAGCTACAGGTTTCCTAGAAGGATAATAAGGTGATGGTGTTGGTGGCTTAACTGGTGGCTTAGCTGGTGGTTTTGATGGGCTATAAGTTGGTGGCTTATATGGAGCTTTAGTTGGTGGCTTTGTTGGAGCTTTAGTTGGTGGCTTTGTTGGATAATAAATTGGTGAAGGGGCTGGGGAACTTATGGGGTGGGGGTGGGGGTGGTGGTGGTGGTGTGGCTTAGGGGCTTGAGCTGGTGCAAGGTGCTCAACATTTTTGTCTAATGAGTACCACTCATCTTGAGCATGGCTAACAATTGTGAATGAGCTAAGTAATAAAACTGAAAGCTGAAAAAGAACAAGGGCCTTTGCCATTGTTGCTAAATTTTCCTCAACTCAGTTTAGGAAGTTGCGTGTGTTAAGGGAAGTAAGAGGCATGAATTTATAGGGGCACAATTATAAGCTTCTAAATTCGATTATTTATTTATTATTTTTTTTGTATAATTTTTCTAGTTAGAAGTGAGTTTTAAGAATAGTTTATTTTAAAAAATATTAAAGCATCAATTTGTGCTTGATTAAGATTCCAAAAGTATTTCTAAAAAGAATACACCCTGAAAAAACAATTTTTGAAACTATTCAAAAACACTTATTTCTTCCTAAAATCTTGATCAAACTTAAAAAAATAAGCATTTTAAACTTCCAAAACACAGACAAAAAAGATATACAATATCTAGATGTAGCTGGTTGGAGATAACAAATATTTAATATAATTGTTGAGGTGCGTTCAAACTGATCTAATAGATAATGGGGTCAAAGAGTCATAGTCTTTATAATTTGTTTTGTTTATATACATAGGATTATAGTATATTACAAAACCAATTCTGACCTAATGTGTCCTTAAAATTAGGGTTTGAATTAATCTTCATTAAAGCAAGAATCTGGCTATAGAAGTCTTAACTAGGGAAGACAAGTGCTTAAATGCTGCACATGCAAGGATTGGAAGGGCATGTAGAAGTTTCCTATGAGTGATATTGTTCATGTACACTGTAAAATAATTAAACAAAAAGGATGGTAAAAGAAGACCTTGTTCATGCAATGTTTTCATCTTTATCTCCCTCTTAATATTGCAATGACATATGTAGTATATTGTTTGTTAATTCCACATCATGCTTGGTTTGGTTGAAAATTGAAATTTTCATAAAATTATGGTACATAACGAGATTAATTAATTTATAATGTCTATGAGCTAGATTGATATTTCAATATTTTTTTTAAGAATATTTAGATTATGACATTGATATTTCAATCACTTTGTGAAATAACTTGTAAACTATATAAGAGATTTAAACCATATTAGGCACATTCCATATGACGAGTTCATAGCTGAATAACAGATGGAGGTTAAATACGATCCTAGTCTCCCAAATAAGAGACGCACCTCCCAACCACGCCATTTGTGGTTAAACAAATTCACTTTAGGTAGTGATCCAAAATACTTTCATAAAGATTAATTGAGAGACCCAATGTAAAACGAAGATTACTTATTTAAATTGGTCTAGTGATTTAAAAAAAGCTAGTAGTATATGACAACACATGCAAGGCCGCATAGCTTTTAAATCTTGTGAAGATGAGCCTTATCCAAGCAACCAATGGAAATTTTCTATAAAGAATCTTTATATTATTCTCACATAAGTGTTCAATTATGAGAAGGAACTCATTCTATTTTTTTTTTATTCGATATTTGATATTTATTTGGATTTTGATTAATTCAATTCATACAAATGCCTTGAAAGTATTTCTTAACTTAAAGATTTTCATTCTTAAAATTTAAATCCAATTTTTTTATTATTATGGGCATAAAGCATCTTGGTTAATAAATTGGAAGAAAGTGGGTCTTAATACTGATCCAAAAATATATTACAGTGGATTCTAATTGTCTTAGAAATAATCACCTATGCATGTGTTCACATTAAAATTTTGAACAGAAATAATAGCTTAATTATTTCTATGTACAGGTGCATATGGCATTTTCTAAAGTCAAGTGCTATAATTTTTTTTGACACCAGAGTTAAATTATTTTTAACTATAGAAGACGTATCTAATCTAGTTTTTTCTGCTATACCAATTAAATGCGTCGTATCATATTCGAAACTTGGTTAAACAAACATAACAAAAGGCTCAATTCACGTGTTTGTACACGCAAATTCATGTTGCAATTGGTCAAGCAAGAATAGGTACCCAGGAAAAGAAAATTGTACTCATTCCGTCTAACAATAATTATTCACTATACTATTTTAGAATATCCAGCAATACTTGTCTACTTTATGAAATCAATTGATTATTTTATACTTAGGTCCTAATTTACACTTATCATTAATGATAATCATTTTCAAGACATTGCATTTATTATATTCAAAAGGTCATATAATAAAATTACTATATTATTTATTTTTACTTAAAGGGTGTGTCAAGTTAATAGTGTGCAATTATTATTGAACTGAGGGAGTATTTGTTATTGGAAAAAAAAAGGAAAACCTTGGTAGAGAGCATATATAGATTAGTTAACAATCAATGTAGATTCCAAAATGGGTTTCGTTGTTTGACCTTCGCTTATTAAACAAGCATAATCCATGTTCCTCGCACACATCTCCATGTATAAATGTTGATGAATTCATTAAGTTAAAATAATGTACCTGTTTTTTACAATTATATATTGAAAATGTGAATTTATCTGTAATAGTTAGCGAAATATATCTTCATGACTATTTTTGATGATGTGTGTACATTTTCTCGTTTGTTTAAAAATTATGTAACGTGACACTCTGCGTGGAAAAATAATTCTATTGCGACAAATTTAAATAAATTAATATTAAATTAAAAAGTTAAGGTTAAAGGTTAAAATTATCACCGTAAAATTAGTTTAAATGTGTTTTTGAAATCTCAAAGGACAAAGAAAACTTAATTATTATGATGAAATATTACTCTATTATAGAAAACGGTTATTCTAGAAAAAATGAAAACTTTTCTCAATTCAAGAAAATATAAAAGTTTGTAAAGATTAGTATGATTGCAAATAAACTACAACTTTGTTAATAAAATATCTGAAGTTTAAATTGAATAACAACCAGAGAGAAAGTTGAGATGAAGCAATTCCTCTCGTGTATCTTACGTAAGTTTCAAGTGGCTGTGGACTTCCCCATTGACCTAGTGAGTATTTTCACCAGATAGACACTTTTGTGTCCTCACAAATTAAACCAACCATATGAAGGGACCAAACTTGGCCGGGCCTAACAATCCTAACCACTATTTTAAGGTTTGATATATCTCTCGTTATGAAAGTGACTCATATATATCCATAATGTTATACAAATGGCTCACATACACCCCTTTTTTTTTACGGAATTGAAAAAAATATTGTTAATTTAATTTTTTAATTATTTTTTTGAAAAAAATATAATTCATATGGGGTATATTTGATCCTCCTCATGCGTATTTTTTTTTTTTTGTTTCAATGACTAATTTAAATTTATTATTTTGATGGTCAAATTTGTATGTTTCACTAATTTTCTTGTAAAATTTATCACAGATGCCCCATTTTTTTTAGGGAAAATTGTATAAAATAGCAAACTATTAATTCAAATTAAATGTTATAACCACAGTCCACAGTTTCATTTAATTCGAATTCGTAGCAAACACTTTGTCATTCGCCTTTCTCCCCAGAAATCTCGCTCGCCTCTCTCACTTTATACAAACACAAATGTATAAATTGTGTTTGAATAAAGCGAGAGAAAACTGTATATACAAATACAAATACATATATTTTTGTCGTATACACTTACAATTATACAATACAAATCTTCCCCTGCGCAGTTTTCTTTTGACTTTCTCTCTTTCTCATTTTATACAAACAAAAATTATACAAAATACAATGTATAATTTGTGTTTGTATAAAGCGAGAGAGCAACCCGATTCAATTGTATACGAATTCAAATTTTATGCAAATATACAAACACAAAGAACATATACACATACAAACGCAATTTTCATAGACACTGAAGCCCGATTTATACAAATTTCTGTGATTTATACAAATCAGACGCCTGCGATTTTATACAAATCAAAGTTGCCTGCGATTTTTATACAGATCTGATGTTCTTATGTTTGCGATGGAGCACAAATAGCAAAATTGTAGCTATAGAGTGCTAATATGATTTTTATGTTTGCTAAACCTAAAATTTACTCTTTTTTAATTTTATTTTTACAAATACAAAATAGAAATTACAATATAGCCGCAAAAAAAATTAATTTTAAATTTTCTTTACACTAAAGAATGAAAGAAACTCAAATAATGATAATTAAAGAAGTCAGTAAATAATTTTTGTATGAAAATGATTAAAATATACCTTGAACTTTGCTAGAGGATCATATATATACCCCTATATGAATTTTTCTAAAATTGAAGTCAAAAAAATAAATTTAAAACTAATTTTTTCACTTCCGTTAGATGAAGGGTATATGTGAACTCCTATTGTAACGATAAGATTATATATGAGTCATTTGTATAACGGGGGTATATATGAGTCACTTTCATAATGAGAGGTATATTAGATCTAATGACAAAGTTAAGAAGTGTATCAGACCATTTTCCCTATTTTATTTACTATACTATGAGAGGGAGTTTCAAAGTGCTAATCAGCAGGCCAACATGCCATGCCTGTTTGAGCACTTTGAGGGTATTCCTATAATTTTTTGGTAATTCATTCGTTTTAACTAGTTTGTTTTATTTTTTAGATTATATATATTTAAAAATTGTGTAAACATAATACTTATAAATCATAATAATTGATAATTTAAATTTCTTTTTAAAAATATTTTTTTTAAATCGACTGATTTTTTAAATTAATATATTGTTGAATTGTGTAAAGAAATATTATAAATCATGGTAATTGACAACTTAAAATATATTTTTTTAAATATGTAAAAAATTCAACCGATTCTTCAATTAATCTATCGGTGATACATAAAATAGGACAAAAAGAAGTAACATGATATGTACAGTATTATTTAATTTGAAAATTATGTAAAACGTATTATAAATTTCAATAATTAACAACAATTGATTGGGTCTTTAAATTCTATTTATGCTACACACATTGGGACAAAGGCAATAACACATACTCCTTTCGTCCCATTTTAAGTGAGGTATTTTGACTCAGCACGGAATTTAAGAAAGAAAGAAAGACTTTTAAAATTTGTGGTCCAAAATGAATGATAGAAATTTGTGTGGCTGTAAATCATTTCATTAAGGGTGTGTTTGGTATGAAGGAAAACATTTTCCGGAAAATGTTTTTCCAATTTTCTCATGTTTGGTTGGGCTAAATGTTTTGGAAAATGTTTTCCAAATCAACTCATTTTCCTCAAATTTAAGGAAAATGACTTCACTTCTAAACTTAAGGAAAACATTTTCCAAAACTCTCTTCCAACTTCAAATTACAATTATTTTTTTGTTGAAAAAATCAATTTATTTTGTCCCTACCCTCAAACCACCACCCCCATAAAAAAAATAATTAAAGCTTGTTTTTAAATTCAATTTTGTTACCCCACCCTCACCCCTACCCCCACCCCTCCC
>JAJOOH010016276.1:0-15824 GCA_029582605.1 Solanum gracilifrons
ATTGTAAATATACAAAATTTAAGCAACCATCGTTCAGGATATACACAGAGAAATAGGTCAATTATTGATTCTTGCCAACCATATTCTGTATGAACGTGACAAAGAGGAGTGATATAAACAAAACAAAAAAAAGAGAATTAACTAAAAACAAAATAGATTCAAATCAAATTTCAAGGTATAGATACAAGAATGGAGTTACTCGTAAAAAAAATGAAAATATTAAAGAGCTCACTCATCCCTTGTTGATTATGCAAGATATTTAAAAATTATAAAGTCTTGGTCATTTTATTTCCCTAAATTTTGTAAAAGATTTACGAATATTTTATTTGAATACCACTATTTAAACTAGCTTCAATGTAATATGCACGAAATAATATACTTACACATAGTTGAAGTTCAAATATATGCGTTCAAAGTTTATGTAAAAATGGTTGAAATATGTACATATATATTAGAATATTACAAGATGGTAAACCACTAACTAGTTGATGTCCCAATTTTTTATTTTTTTATTTTTGAAAAAAAAACTTCAATAATGATCTTAGTAAATTAACTCTTACTTCCTCCCATGTGAGTTATGATAATATATAAAAATTGCTGCTATATTATATTTTGAAATTTAGGAAGCTCGATGATTAATTCTTATCGGGGAGGGTCAAAATTGAGTGTCAACATTTATAATGATTGTTGGTGAGCTAAGGTCTGAGGAGGTAAAAATTGGAGATAACCTTATTGTTTGTGGCATAGTAGATAAACTTCCACCTTCTTGGAAGGAATTTCAAAAAACTATGCGCCACAAATAAAAGGAAACCTCCCTTGAAACCTTGATAATGAAAATTCGCATGGAAGAAGAGGCTAGGGGCCAAGATACACTTTTACAAACAGAAGAGAGCAACATCACAATGAAGGTAAATTTAATTATTTCAAATAATGCTACTCCTGAATCTCACAAAAATACATCTTTGATGCCTAAAAAGAAAAATTCAAGAAAAGTAATGGTAAATCTCCCAAGAAAAATATTAGTGAAAATATCCAAGCACAAAATCAACAAGTTCAAGACAAGGGACCATGCTTTGTTTGTGGCAAGAGTGGGCATATTGCTCGATTTTGCACATTCCAAAAACCTGGTCCTAACCCTCAGGCAAACGTTACCGAGGAACCTTTTGTGGCGGTGATTACCGACATAAACATGGTTGAGAGTGTTGATGGATGGTGGGCTGATTCTGGTGCAAATCATCATGTCTGTTATGACAAAGACTGGTTTAAAAAATATACTCATTTTGAGGAGCCCAAAACTATCATGCTTGGTGATTCTCACACAACTCAAGTGCTTGGAACGGGAGATGTCAAATTGTATTTTACTTCTTGAAGGGTATTAACTTTGAAAGATGTGCTTTATACTCTTTCTATGAGGAAAAATTTGATGTCTAGTTTTCTTTTTAATAAAGCAGGCTTTAAACAGATTATTGAGTCTAATCAATATGTAATAGTGAAAAAGGGTATTTTTGTGGGAAAGGGGTATGCATGTGATGTGATGGTCAAACTGAATGTTGAAATCAATAAGCTTCTACTTCTGTTTACCTGCTTTCTTCTATCAATTTTTGGCATGCTCGTTTGTGTCATTTTCATGACCGTTATGTTGGAATCATGAGTAGTTTAGGATTAATCCCAATGGTTAAAAAGAATTTTGAAAAATGTGAGGCTTGTAGTAAAGCCAATATCACTAAAAGGCCTCATTTTCAAGTTGAAAAAAAAACTGATTTGTTATAATTAGTTCATACTGATATTTGTGAATTTGGTGGAATTTTAACTCGTGGAGGTAATAGATATTTTATCACTTTCATTGATGATTTTTCTAAGTGTACATATGTTTACTTGATGAAAAATAAAAGTGATGCTTTTGAAAATTTCAAAACTTATCTCCATAAGGTTGAAAATTAGTTTGGAAGAAAAATAAAAAGAATTAGAAGAGATAGAGGCCGTGAATATGAGTCAAATGAGTTTAATTCTTTTGTTAGATCATTGGGAATATTCATGAAACTACTCCTTCTTACTCTCCTTCATCTAATGGAGTAGCGGAAAAGAAAAATAGAACTTTGGTTGAATTGACTTATGCCATGCTTATTGAGTCACATGCACCTTTAAATTTTTGGGGTGAAGCTATTTTAACTGCTTGTTATGTGTTGAATCGTGTGCCTCATAAAAAGTCTAAATTGACCCCTTTTGAATTGTGGAAAGGTTACAAGCCAAGTTTGGGATATCTAAGAGTTTAGGGTTGTTTAGCCTTTGTTAGGTTAATGGATCCCAAGATTACAAAGTTGGGTAAGAAAGTTACTACTTGTGCTTTTCTTGGTTATGCTTCAAATAGTACAACCTATAAATTTTTTAATCTTGAAGATAATATTGTGATCGAATCGGGTGATGCTATTTTTCATGAGAATAAATTTCCTTTTGATTCTAAAAATAGTGGGGGTCAAAGGATTGAATAAAATATTTTGTCACTACCTAGTTCTTCTACTTCTACTTTGAAAAATAAAGAAGTTGATGATTTTGAGTTAAGAAGAAGTAAAAGAGCTAGAGTAGAAAAAAGATTTTGGTCCTGATTTTTATGTGTTTAATGTTGGAGATGACCCTCTCACTTTGAAAGAAGCATTATCTTCACATGATTCTATTTTTTGGAAATAGGCTGTAAATGATGAAATGGAATCACTAATTTCTAATAAAACTTGTAAACTAGTTGATTAACAACCGGGTTGTAAAACAATTGATTGCAAATGGATTTTAAGAAAAAAGTTGAAACCGGATGGTTCTATTGATAAATATAAGGCTAAACTAGTTGCAAAAGGTTTTAAACAACTACAAGGCCTAGATTTTTTTGAAACTTTTTCACTGGTAACAAGAATTACATCCATAAGACTTTTAATTGCTATGGCTGCAATTTTTGATTTGCAAATTCATCAAATGGATGTAAAAACTGTTTTTTTAAATGGAGACCTAATTGAGGAAATTTATATGGATCAACCCGAGTCTTTTGTTGAAGCAGGCCAAGAAAGCAAAGTATGTAAACTTACTAAATCCCTATATGGCTTGAAACAGGCACCTAAGCAATGGCATGAAAAATTTGATTCCTGCATGATTGAAAATGGTTTTAAAACAAATGAGTGTGATAAGTGCATATATCATAAGTCTTGGAATAATTCACATGTGATTAATTGCCTATATGTTGATGATTTATTGATTTTTGGCTCTAACATGAATGTTATTGATGAAGCTAAGAATATTCTTAGAAGCCATTTTGATATGAAAGATCTTGGTGAGGCAAATTTTATTCTTGGAATAAAAATAACAAGAACATGTGATGGAATTTTCCTTGACCAGTCACATTATGTTGAGAAAATTTTGAAAAAATATAACTTTCTTGATTGCAAGCATGTTGCTACTCCTTTTGATTCAAGTGTTCACTTATTTCTTGTTGAAAGTGAAAATGATGTAATAAAAATCAAAACGAATATGCTAGCATAATCGGAAGTTTGAGGTATGTGACTGATTGCACTAGGCCTGATATTGCATATGCAGTAGGAGTACTTGGCAGGTTTACAAGCAAGCCAGGTAATGAACATTGGCATGCTGTAACAAGAGTTATGAGATATTTACTTGGAACGAAAAATTGTGGTTTATTCTATAAAAAATATCCTGCTGTACTTGAAGGCTTTTGTGATGCAGATTGGAACACTTTATTAGGTGATTCCTGTTCTACCACTGGTTATGTCTTTACTTTAGGTGGTGGTGTTGTTTGTTGGAGATAAAAAAAGCAAACTATAATTGCTAACTCTACCATGGAGGATGAACTAATTGCTTTAGCTTCAGCTAGTGAGGAAGCGAATTGGTTAAGAGATTTATTGTATCAAATTCCTTATTTTGAAAAATCAATTCCTCATATTTTAATTCAATGTGATAGCACCGCTGCAATTGGTAGAGTTCAAAATCGTTATTACAACGGTAAATCCAGACCTATAAGGAGGAAACACAGTAATGTAAGATCATATTTGACAAATGGTACCATTAATGTTGATTATGTCAAATCTTGTGATAATCTTGCAAATCCTCTTACTAAGGCCTTAACAAGAGAAAAGGTTTGGAGCACATCGATGGGGATGGGATTGAAGCCTACAAGTCCGTGAGTCATATATGAGGAAACCCAACCTGGGGACTAGAGATCCTATAACCAGGTTCAAAGGGAAAAGCTAATCATATGACGACTTGTTGTGAAAAATGCACTATCTTTTTATTTCCCGCCCTATGATGTGAGTGCATTGTTTCCTGTAGTTTGTGAAGGTTGAGTTGATTAAACTCTTAATGAATATATGTAGCCTGTACGGGTGGAGTGTTAAGCTTACATGAGCACTCTCGACAGATTTCACCTAAGTGATGTGTGGAAGTAGGTCGCTTCCTATGAGAATTGAGTTTATTCTCAAAAGCACTCATGAAACCGGGATAGCACATGGCCATAACGTGCTGGCTTTAAAGCTCATGTCAACACCTTGATTATTATGTGTGAGCAGTGATGTTTTATTTCCCTTAAGCAGTCATGGTTCAAGTCTGAGACCACTACGACTCGGGAGTAAAAGTTATTGTTTCACTAAGTGGAGGGTCAATGCACAACACACCTTCATTATGCATAGTAGTCTTCCTTCAGCTGATGGACTCTCTTATCTAATATTAAAATGAGTGGGGGATTGTTGGTTTGTTAGCATTTTAATATTAATATTTTATTATATTAATTTGCACCTTTGTCCGTTTGGCAGTATCTATACTTACTATGTGAGGTGAGCATGTAGCATGCATTTTAGGAGTTACAATCCTCACTCTTAATGTGGCATTTCATCAACAGTCAGTTATGCTTTATTGCCATTCTTCACTACCGATAAATGTTGTAGAGAACGTTGGGAAGTTATGGTCTTTGTGCAGCATCTTCCTTTTGTCCGTTGAGTCTTTGCACGTTGGTGGCCTTTAGTTGCCCATTTTACTTCACTCTTTATTCCCAATTATTCTTTGTAACATATGTAACTCCTAAGACCATTATCTTCACTATTTACTACCACGCATTATATATCTCCCTATTCATTGCTAGGAAGACTTCTTGTAGTATAAATAGTGGTGGTCTTCATTTGGTTGGATTATACAAGAAAAAGATAGAGTGAAAGAGTTAGTCAAAAAAAAGATTTCTTATTAGTTGAAGGGAGGTGTTCTTTTTGTGGAGCTTTGGACTCAACTCTTGTCCAGAGTTGTTGAATTATATTTTGTGATTAGGCTGTTGTATCCTGGAGGGGACAAGTCAAGAAGGACTACTGCTGGACCGGTGAAACATTTGCTGCAGTGGGCTTGAATCTCCTTAAAGAGAGTGAGATATCCACGCCTCAGCCTGAAGAGATTTATTTCTTCATTTTTATTTTCAATTGTAATTTTGTATTTTTTATTATCTTGTAAGTTTTTCACTAACAAAGAGTAAATTGTTATTGGCAACTGATCATACCTCACAACAACATAAAAAATTAGGTCCTTTGGAGTTTATATGATGGATATGAGTGAGGAGTTAGGGCACAAATGAAAATAACAAACAAAATGGGGATGGGCTTGAGTAGTTGGGTTGGATCATGAAATTATTAGGGTCCAAGTTTGAGTATTAATATTTTTTTTTTTGGGAAAAAAATATCAGAAATAATGATAAGTTTGAGACTTAATTATCAAACATAACGATGGTTTGAATAATTATATTATCAAACATGGCGAGAATTTTTGAAATTTGATTTGTAACAGTGATATAATAGTTTCTGAAATTTGCTCTGTATTAGTGAGACATCACTTTATATCAAATTATCAATGATACAATGATAAATACAAAGCAAATTGCTAAATCAGAGTGAATTGTTGTATTAGTTAGATAGAAAGGTTATCCTTTTTGGCGAGGGTTGGAATGTCTAAGTTAGCCTCCTTGCACTATTTTGTTGAAGGTTAATTTTTTTTATCCTTATGTTATATTCGAAGGTAAGGCCAAGCCTCCCTCTCCAGTATGCATCTTCCGATATATAACACCATAGACGTGAGAATTTTTTTTTTTTTTAAAATGTTGTATTATTACTTATAAAGAGCGAATTGTCTATTTCAAGAGTATGGTGCACCTTTAGGTCTATTTTTGATTTATTTTTTTTTAATGTCTAGTAGTTTTTTGTGTTGCAGAAAATTTCTGGTGTTTCTTATTTTTTTTTTTTTACAATTTCAATTAAATTTAACAATTATAATTTGGTAAATATTTAATAGAAACTAAACGTGCTGGCTTTTGACACACGATAAGAGAAACATATAAAATCCTTATAGCAACAGAGGAAAAAAACAAGTCTTTTAAAATTTAATTTAATAGACGACAATAGCATAAAATTTAAAGCTTTAATATCCCTAAATCCTAATTAATAAATGCTTCAACAAAGCCACAGAATATATCACGTCTTAAGTGTAACAACTTTCAAAAGCTTAATTTTTTAAATTTTTTTCATGTTTCTGCTAAATGAAACCTTTATTTCATTTTATATAGTTTGAATGCATATAAAGTTAGTTTGAGAAAGAAAGAAAGAAAAAAATTCAAAAAATATCTCTGCCCTATAATGTGAGCAATTATGTTGTTTGAGAGTTATGAAATCGCAAAAAATACCCTATATGTTTGCCAGTTCAAAAAAGTTCAGATTCTAACATTTCATTTCAAAAATTATTTTTCTCATTGTTGTAATATCATCTATATTTTATATTTTTCGAGTTCGCCACGAATCTCATATTCTAGAAAATAAATAAGTTTATGAAAAGTAAGTACTGTATATAGATATCGTTTTGAAAAAAATTCAAATTTAGTTAAAAAAAAAAAAAAAAAAATTATGTGGGGAGGTTTGTGCGGAATTGGGCGAGGCACGTTAGAAACATAAATTTTCCCTTGTTGGGATGGTTCAAGAATCTGTGTGGGTTTTGCGTATGCATTCCCTATACCTTGTTTATGGTTGCCGTTATCCGTTGTATTGTATTGTATTTTGGATTTGAATATAATGTTTGTTTCGATTGTTACTTAAATTTCATTGTATCGTATAGTTTAAATGCATCGTTAGGTAACAATTATAAGACTCATTTTATGTAACAATCAATTTGGTCTATTGATCACGTCGTTACTTTAATATTTAATTATCATTTTGCGTTTACTTATTATTTAATATTTCTATTTTATCCTTTACCCTACTTTTGTGGCATTACGTAATGAAGAACGATACACTCTATCCAAATATTATATTTATTAAAACTATACAGTACAATACAATACAATATAATACAATACATTATGAAACAATAGTAACAATCATCTAAACATAGTTTTTTTTTTAAAAAAGTGACCAAACTTTTATTGATCTGGTTCTCTGAGTTAGTATAACAATATTATTACTCAGATCAGTACATAAAACACAAGCATATACTCACAAGGAGCATGACGAGTTTTTCAACTCGTTTTCTGATCCTAAATCGTTTTAAATCGATTTCTTTTCTCAATACTTTTTTAGATTCAGATATCCAACACATGTACACTAGAATCTAACTCGAAACAACTCTTAACATCGCTAAAACGTCTCAAGAAAACCCATCAATCACATGTAAGTTCAAGAATGAAAAGAATTCAAGAACACAACTCAAGAACATCAAATTCTAACTCTTTTAGGACGAAAATTGCTGAATTAAACATGATTGGCACGTGAGTGAATGAACCCAACGCTATGTGATCTCACATACCTTGTAGGGATCACCCCTGATGAAATCCACAAGCTAATCTCGACGAATCTTGAACGAATCTTGAACGTTCTTCTCATTTCTCCTCTTTTCTCCTTTCTCCAAGCCCTAGCGTGAAATTCACTTTTCTAAACTGACTAAAATCTGGCTTTACCCCAATTAAACTCCTAAAAATGAATTAATTAAGTTTGGTAAGGAAAAGACCAAACTACCCTTCCAAAATCCGGATTGGACTTTCCTTATTCGAACAACCCAACTTTCGAAGGGAATAACTTACTCATATGAACTCGAAATCGCGCAAACATGGCGGCGTTGGAAAGATCATTCCAAGATCTTTCCAACCATATCTGGAAGAACACCTAAATCATCCTGATCTAGGAGTTATGGCGGTTTGAAGTTGACCAAAACTCAACATTTCTTAACTTTAAACAAATTTCAAGATTTCCATTCTTTCCAAAAATGACTATTTCCAATTATTAGCTTCTTCCTAGTTTCTTCAAATTGCGAGATGTTACAATATCTCCCCCTTGGAAACATTCGTCCTTGAATGATATTACTCTTACTAGGTTAAGGGTGGTAACATCAAGTTCAAACACCCAACAAGCAAATGCAAACAAACAACATGCTCACTCAAAATTTAAAGAGTACTAAGAAGAAAATTAGTACCTAGGTCTGCACTTTCTCCGGATTCGAAGAGATGTGGATATCTCTTCTTTATATCCTCCTCAGCTTCCCAAGTAGCTTCCTCAACAAATTGGTTCCTCCAAATGACTTTGACTGATGCTACCTCTTTTGTTCTCAACTTGCGAACTTGGCGATCTAGAATCTGAACAGGAATGTCCTCATAAGATAAGCTATCTTTGATCCCAATATTTTCAGTTGGTATGATCAATGAAGGATCTCCCATGCACTTCTTCAACATGCAGACGTGAAATACCGGATGAACTGCTGCTAACTCTTGTGGTAGCTCTATCTCATAAGCTACTTTGCCAACCCTTTTGGATATTCTGTAAGTGCCAATATACCAGGGACTAAGCTTTCCCTTCTTACCAAATCTCATAACACCCTTCATGGGTGAAACTTTCAAGTAGACCCAATCATCCACTTTGAACGCTAACTCCCTTCTCCTAACATTGGTGTAGGATTTCTGACGACTCTGTGCTATTTTCAATCCCTCTTGAATCACTTCCACCTTCCCAAAGCTTGATGAACTAAATCTAGTTTTATTAACCAAGCTTCACCAACTTCAAACCATCCAATAGGAGATCTGTATCTTCTCCCATAAAGAGCTTCATAAAGAGCCATTTGGATGCTCGAGTGGTAACTATTGTTGTAAGCAAACTCGATAAGAGGTAGGTGATCATCCCAATTACCTTTGAAATCAATCACACAGGCCCTCAACATATCCTCTAAGGTCTGAATAGTGCGCTCTACTTGCCCATCTGTCTGAGTATGAAATGCAGTACTTAAGTTCACCTTTAAACCCAAGCCTTTTTGGAATGACTTCCAAAACTGTGTAGTAAATTGTGCACCCCTATCTGATATAATCGAAACAGGGACTCCATGAAGTCTTACCACCTCCTGAATATATAACCTGGCATAATCCTTTGCTGAATGGGTAGTCTTCACCGGCAAAAAGTGGGCAGATTTGGTCATTCGATCCACAATCACCCAAATAGAATCATGCTGCCTGCGAGACCTTGGTAAACCTGTGATGAAGTCCATATTAATCATCTCCCACTTCCATTCCAGAAGTTCTATATTCTGAGCCAAACCATCGGGCCTTTGATGCTCTACTTTAACTTGTTGGCAATTTGGACACTTGGCAACAAATTCTGCAATGCTCTTCTTCATACTATTCCACCAATACACCTCTCTCAAGTCACGATACATCTTTGTGGAACCCGAATGAATGGAATATCTGGAGCTATGAGCTTCCTCTATGATCCTCTCTTGGAGTCCATCCACAATTGGTACACATGATACATCTTTGTGGAATCAAATATCATCTCATGTTATTTTCACATTAATGCGTAGAATATCATCTTTTCTAATTTATATTAAATGTTTTTTTTTTATCTCAAAATCAATTGTGGAGATGAAGTGATTATCTCCTTTCATAGTTACTATAAATCTCTAACTATTTATGTCATGGAGAAATATTTTTTGTTCACCAATTGCTTCCCTTCTAATGGGACTACTTAGGCAGTATTCAGGTATCATTTTATTTTATTTGTTTTTGTTTACCAATATTAATATTATATAAGATTTTAATAATGATATTTTGAATCATATACTTTTATCTTTATCATTTTAGATGACTATAATTTTTCAATTGTTCTGCTATTTTGTATCACAATTTCATCATTATCATTTAGCTGACTATTTTTTCAATTGGTTTGCTATTTTATAGATTCTTGAATTTATTTGAAACAAAATATTATATTTGTATAATTGTGTTTTGTCATTTTATCATGTTATCTTATTATATTGCTTTATTCTTGTGTTTATTTCTATTCTGATGTTGTTTTTTATTTAAAATTTTGATTTCTCAATTGATGAATTAAATTTCATCTCATGTTATTTTCACATTAATATCTAGAATATCATCTTTTCTAATTTATATTATATTATGTTGTGGATTATCACAATATGCATTATTCTACTTCTTATATTAATGTGGATTTTAGGGGTAAGTACCAAAAATTGATGATTATATTGATAGAGTAATGACCCATTTTTCCTATTGACATTTTAATAGCTTTAGTTAATGATAAATGTCATACACAATTTTTCTTGATATTTTTTTTGTTTACAACTTATCCTTACTTTTCTTTTAATATCATTCTTTATTTAGACTTCAATTTCTCAATTGATATGCTAATTGAAATTCTTCTTGATTTTTTAAAAAAATTAACCTGCATTCAAACATATTACCTTATCTAATTTAGATCATATTGTGGGATCGATTTGTCAAAATATGTGCTATTGAACTTCTCTATCAATGTGAAATGATAAGACATAAGTTAAAAGATTCATCGTCTAATAACTCATTTTTATTATTGATAATTTAGTAGCTTTCTTGTAGCCATAAAAATCTCGCTATATATTTGGTAAAATTTGATATAGAAGAGGTGAGGTGAGACATCACTTGGGTCATGATTCATAATTTCATATTCATTTATTTTTTAAAATTCTTTTTCTTTTCTTATTTATATTTCTAGAATTTTTTAAATCTAGCGTAAAAAAATTAAAAATTTATGTTACAAATGATTCCATATAAGTTTTTATAACACTAAAGTTTATACCCATAATAACTTGCCTTTTTAAGTTTAGTTTTTTTATTTATCTTTTATCCTATTTTAGGTGCTTACGACCTTACAAATTAAATTAAAATTTATTCTTTCTTGAATCAATATTATATCATTATGATTCTTGATTATGCTTTATTCTTACTACTTTCATTCTTTTACAGAAATATTTTATATATTATAATGATTCATGATATGATAAATTCGACTCAATCATACATACTTTTTTATTAAAGTCTAGATAGCGTGCTCACCACTGCACCATAGTATCTAATTGTATGAAAAAGTTGATCATGACTTATACCAAATATTTGATGCATGTGCAAAGAAAAATAGATATTTACGCTTTAAAGGAAGTAGAAAACTAGTATAGAAAAAAGGACTATCCTAAATTATTATTTTTTCCGTCTTAATTTATGTGACATCATTTAATTAGGTATGAGAATTCTTAAGAAAAGAAAAAAAGGTATTTTTTGAAATTTTATGATTTAAAACAACTTTAGATATTTGTATGAATATAAATCATCTCATAAATTTAAATTATTTTAATATAAAAAAATAATATTCTCTTTTGAAGGGGTTAGAGAAGGTCTTCAGGCAAAACAGGAACAGGACAAAGCAAAGATTATGATACTTAACTTCCTCAATTTTTAAGGTAAAATATATAATTTTGATAACTAATAATTTTATCAGTAATCAATAAAGAACAATTACAAATTTGTAGCTCAGTTATATATTGTAAATTAAGGAATTTGACCTTCTCTTTGACACTTATAATGGCTCAAACCACCTAGAAATTTTATTAAGCTCAACAATGATGGAAGTTGCATTCAAGAAAGTTGTGGTGGAGGAGAGCTAATCAGAGAGTCAAGGCAACATGATGATTGCTTACTCTTTAGGTCTAGTCCAAGCTAAGGTACTAGCAACATGGTTGAAGCCCGTGCACTACTCTATGGTCCTAAATGGTGTGTTAGTAGAGGTTATGAAAGGGTTTGGGGAGAAACGGATTTCCTACTCTTAGTATAATGCATAAACGGAGAATGGAGAACGCCTTGGAGATTGGATGAATTGATTCAAGAAGCACAACAAATAGTTGAATCTCATGGATTTATCATCAGTCATTGCTTCAGGAAAGCCAACAAATTTGTTGATATATTAGCATCCAGGAGTTATAGTGTTGATGCAATACATGATTTCAACTCTTTCTCTGATCTCCTGAGGGAAGTTAGGGGATTAATTAACACAGATAGATGGGAGCTCTCTTCCTTTATCATGCAGCAGGTCAAACCTTCTAATTTTATTTATGAACCCCTCTAAATCCTCTTTGTAGAGTAATAGCTAGCTTAGACTCCCCTTTTCTGGTGTTAACTTGTAGAGTTTATCTAGCTCTATTTCTACCCCAAGATTTTGTATTGGGTTTGGTATGTCAAACTTCAAAATGTAACTCTTTCATATCAATGATCAATGGATGCCGTTAAAAAAAAAATCAACACTTTTACCATAGAAAATTTAATCAAAATATGAGACTCATACAAATATCAACTAACATTGCAATTCAATTATAGAGTAAGGATTAAACAGACCATTAACAATGTGGACCAAGGAAGATTCTATCGTAATGAATTTGAATCTCGTTAAAGTGAGCAATATATCATTTCATCAGTCTAAAAAAAGTTAATTTTCTTAAAATTTTCTTACTGTAATTGTAAGTATTTTCATAGGCAATTCTTAAAAGTTTAACATTAAATTACTCATTTCGATTCTCATATTAAACATGAAAAACTAAATTAGAGTGTAAAAGAAATCAAATTCCTTAGATACATGAACAAAAAACTAAATTAGAGCGTAAACAAATTGCACAACTATCACGTACGATAACGATTTGGTAAATACATTCATATATTTATGAGGTTAAGTAACAAGTTAGCCTTATTATTCTTTTTATTTTCTATATTTGTAACAGTGTATTAATATTTTTTAAATATAGTAATTTGCTTGATTTTTCTCCGATCTCTTATAATAAATATTATATTATAATTCATTAAAAAAAACTCAAAACTTTTACCAAAAGTTGAATAACAAGCAATAAAAGATTTTTTTTCAGATAAAGTGATTTGTAGATTACTATATGTTCTCACCTTACGAGGAATTTCAATAATTTTTTTTTAGTTATATATGGCGTGTTGTAAAAGTGAGAAAGTGTGGGTTTTGATTTTATTTAAGAGTGGGTCAAAACTTCATCAATCGAAGACTATAGTTGATCGAATTCATATGCTCATCCATGTCCTTTTCAATACCTAAGCTCTCCACAATCATTCTTCTTATTGTCTGGTCTAACTTTGATAGTTGCTCTAAATATGACTGGATAGTTTTACTGCCAACACATATAAAAATGAAAAAAATTACAATAATAATATGCATGTTATAAAAAGAAATAATGGAGAAAGATTAATATTTACCAAAAAGAAGGATTTCCTTGAGGCCATAAAAGTTGAGTGTCTTTTTCAACTTTATGAGGAATGTTAGAGTCAATAATGCCTATGCTTTCAGCTAGTGGAATTGAAGGATGGTATTGTCCCACATAGCCAGAGAAGGGTTTGGTTGAAATGTTTTTAAGTTTGGTTTGTAAAGGGAGATCAAAAAACTCTTGTGAGACTTCAAAAATAGATTTTTGAAGGTTTATTGGAATTTTATAAAAGAAAGCTTCAAAACAACCATATTCTACTAGTGCTTTGTAGACTTGGCTTTTCACTTGATTCCATTCAAGTGTGTCTGGCCTTAAATCTTCATGAGAAAAGTTTATTTTTGGAAGCTTGATATTTTTGGACCCCATTTTTTCTAGGAAGAATAGATTTTTGTTATATATTTATTATGCTTAATTCTATGCATGCAATTGAATCTGTTTATAAAGACTTTGAAACAAGTGAAGGTAAGTACTTTTCCCATGTGATAACAAAAATAACAAATCTTTAATGCAAATTGCTTATTAATTCAACGATAAGTAGGCCTTCCTAATTAATAGCATTGTTGCTAAACAAATTAAGCTTTCTTAGGTACGTAGGCAAAATCGAAAATTCAATATTTTTGAAATTTTGGTTTGAATTTTGTGGATTGTGGAAGAAAATATTTAATGGTAAAGAAAATGAATTCTCAAAAATTAAAAGAAAGGATTTGGGTTGTTTTTACTGGAGTTTTTATTGGGGTTTATATGATTTATAGAGTTATTATCCCTCCCAATCTATTAAGGTCAGTTTTTTATGTTGGTTTTTCTTTGTTAGCTTTATTTGTATGCTTTTTAAATTTTTTCATTAGCTGTTAATACTAAACGATTTCCATCTTAATGATGTTTTTATTGATTATCGTAACTATAAATTGGAATGACTCTTTATGATTCACAATAGATAAAGAAAATTTCAATACTTCCCATACAAATTGAAAATAATAGTGAGTGGGTGTTTTTATATTATTAAAGATTTATCAGTTAAACAAAGTGATATTTTTTGGGTTATGCTTATGGAGTTTTGAGTTTTTTTTTTTTAAATTATAGCGAAAGCAAGTGATATATAATATGAAGAGATATAGGTGAAATTAAAATTAAAATAAAATTTATATGAAGAGATATAGGTGAAGTTAAAATTTTATGAATTTAGTAATTAAAGTTTTTAGTACTAATTTTTTATATTTTTTCAGGTTGTGCTTTTGAAGATTCATTTTTTTTTGTGTGTGTGGGGTTAAGGCAAATGGTATATATGTCATGATATTGAGATATTAAGGCGAAATCATTATTTAAATTTTACATATTTAATGTTTAGTGATTTAGCACTAATTTATCATATTTTCAAGTTATGAGTTCACTTTCATTGTTTATTATAATTTTAATGAATTTTACATATTTTCAAATTATGAGTTCACTTTCATTATTAATTTATTATAATTTTAATGAATTTTTACATACTTTTTAAAAAAAATAAAATATTTTACATACAAATTTATATATACCATGAATATACTAAACTAGAAGAAGACAATAATGAATTCGTTCCTGGATGGTGCTAAACAAAAATGAGTATGTGGTCATCATGAGTTGTCGTCTAGTGTTAGAGGAGGTAATGAGGTATGATAAATCAGAATCCTGAGCCAAAAAGGTAAAAAAATTTTGTCAAAAATTCTGAGCCAATTTTTCCAAGAGATTTACGGATAGGAAAAAAAAAACCAGATAAAGAAATTATGAGAAAATGTCGAATTGAAGATTGAATACTAACCTCATATTAATTTAAGAAGAAACCCGTAAGAATCACTCCATTCCGATGTCTAGAACTCCCGATATGCTCAAAATACCAAATGAACACAGTCTGAGATTTTTATAACAATACATGACTGTTATGCACTAGAAAAACAGCAGTTAATCTTTCACTAAAAAGGCCGTAATTTCCTCATACGATAGTGAAATGACCCTATTCTTTTTTTAAATGTCTTAAATAATGACACGGACCTGCTCATTCAATTGGAGCCCAATTTCATGCTTGATTGCCTAGTCAAATATCATTTCTACTCAGTAAACAATTATTTTTTATTTGCGATAAAAGTCCAATCTCGGATTAGCGAAAATGCACCAAAATTTGCAGATAAGTCCTATAATTCATGCTCAAAATTTCAGAACCTTCGGAATAATTTTTCAACCTTTAAAACTAATAATGA
>JAJOOH010016277.1:0-19513 GCA_029582605.1 Solanum gracilifrons
GGTCTGGGAGGGGTTTCAGTGTTGAACCACGGACCACCAGCACGGGCCGTGGTCTGACCTACGGTCCGTGGATGGCAACCGTGGGTTGCACCTGAAACTTCTCAAAATCTACATTTTTGGTCTGTTTCGAATACGGGGTGTTACAAAAATAATCTCATTACTATTTTTTTATTATTATTATTATTTATTTATTTTGGCTACATATTCTAATTTCACAACATGTCTTTCGGGATTTGATACTTTTGGCTCCAAGACTATAGGAATTGGAAGTTCAAGCCCTATGATCACTTCAGAACCGTTAATGGGAAGCTCAAACTATTTAGCTTGGGCTTCCTCGGTTGAGTTGTGGTGCAAGGGTCAAGGTGTCCAAGATCACTTAATGAACATTGCTATTGTGGTAGATGAAAAGGCAAAGGCTAGTGGGGAAGATGCAAAAGCCAAAGCACAATAGGAGAAGGTTGATGCTCAATTATGTAGTCTCCTATGGCGATCTATTGATTCCAAGTTGATGCCTTTGTTCCATCCATTCCAAACATGTTATTCAGTTTGGGAAAAGGCTCGTGCTTTATACACTAATAACATATCTCGATTCTATGATGTGATATCTCGTATGACCAACTTAAAGAAACAAGAATCAAATATGTCCAGCTACTTGGGACAAGTACAGGCAGTCATGGAGGAATTTGAAACATTGATGCCAGTCACTACGAACGTGCAAAAACAACAAGAGCACAAACAAACATGTTTCTAGTTCTTACACTTGCTGGACTTCCTACTGACCATGATTCAGTGCGTGATCAAATTTTAATTAGTCCTACAATTCCTACAGTTGATGAATTATTCTCTCGTCTACTTCGTCTTGCCGCGCCTCCCAGCCACAAAGTAGTTTCATCACCAACTATTGACTCATCTGCTCTTGCATCTCAAACCATAGAAAAGCGAGCATATCAATCTATGGAGTATCGACGAGGAGGTCGTCTTGGAAAACCTCGATCCAAGTGTAGTTATTGTCATAGGTCTGGACACACTCGTGACACATGTCATAATTTGCATGGTCCACCACCCAGTTATGATCCTGTTGCTCTAAATGAATATAATGAGTTCCTTCGTAATCGTGCAATTAAGCAGACATCTCCACAAAAAGCATTTGTTGCTCCGTCTGATCGGCCATCCCATAATGCTCATATTGCTCAATCAGAATATGATGAGTTCCTTCAATATCGAGCAAGTAAGCAAACGTCTCCACAAGTAGCTTCGGTTGTTCAACATGATGTTGCTATTGCAGGTAATTCTTTTGCTTGTGTTTCATAGTCTAATACTCATGGATCATGGGTCATGGACTCAGGCGCTTTTGATCATATTTCTGGTAACAAATCACTTTTGTCAGATATTGTTTATTCACAATCTCTTCCTGCTATTACTTTGGCCAATGGGATCCAAACAAAACCAAAAGGAGTTGGAAAAGCCACACCCGTATCTTCTGTCACTCTAGACTCTGTTCTTTATGTCCCTGGTTCTCCTTTTAATCTGGCATCTGTTAGTCGTTTGACACGTGCCCTACATTGTAGCATAACCTTTTTTGATGATTTTTTTCACATGCAGGACCGCAGTACGAGACAGATGATTGGCACAGGACATGAATCACAAGGCCTTTACTATCTTACCTCTTCAAATTCCTTCACAGCATGCCCCGTTACAGATCCTCTAGACCTCATTAACAAACATTTGGGATATCTGAGTCTATCTAAACTGCAACAGATGGTGCCTAGTTTATCTAGTTTATCCAAGTTAAATTGTGTCGTGTCAACTTGGGAAACACACTCGTGCCACATTTTCACGTGGTACTGAGGGTCGTTCAGAGTTTATTTTTTCATTAGTTCATTCTGATATTTGGGGTCCTAGTAGAGTCAGTTCCACCTTAGGATTTCGTTATTTTGTTAGTTTCTTTGATGATTATTCGAGATGTACTTGGGTTTTCTTAATGAAAGATTGTTCTGGGTTATTTTCTATATTCAAAAGTTTCTTTGCTGAAATACAAAATCAGTTTGGTGTTTCTATTCGTACTTTTCGTAGTGATAATGCCTTAGAATACTTATCATCCCAATTTTAGAAGTTTATGTCTCACCAAGGAATTATTCATCAAACATCTTGTCCATACACTCCTCAGCAAAACGGTGTAGCAGAAAGAAAGAATAGGCATCTCATTGAAATTGCTCGCACTCTCCTCGTTGAATCCCATGTTTCGCTGCATTTTTGGGGTGATGCAGTCCTTTCATCTTGTTATTTAATTAATAGAATGCCCTCATCTTCTATTCAGAATCAGGTTCCACATTCCATATTGTATCCTCAATCACTTCTCTATTCTATCCCTCCTCGTGTATTTGGAAGCACATGCTTTGTTCATAACTTAGCCCCTGGAAAAGATAAATTATCCCCTCGTGCTCTTAAATGTGTCTTTCTTGGTTACTCTCGAGTTCCAAAAAGGTTATCGTTGCTATTCACATGTTCTCCGCCGATATCTTATGTCTGCTGATGTAACATTCTTTGAATCTCAACCTTACTACACATCTTCTGATAATCCTGATGTCTCTGAGGTCTTGCCCATACCTCAGGTCTTGCCTGTACCAACTTTTGAGGGACCTACGGTTACTTCTCCATCTCCAATTGTAGTGCCACCACTCCTCACGTAGCATCGGCGTCCACGTCCAGCGATAGTCTCAAATGATTCATGTCATGCGCCGAACTCTGCTCCCACTATGACCTTGCCTCCTGCTAGCCAATCGATTACACTTCAAAAAGGTATACGATCTACTCTAAATACTAATCCACATTATACTTTCTTGAGTTATCATCGTTTATCTTCACCCCATTATGCCTTTGTATCACTTTGTCCTCTATTTCCATCCCTAAGACCACAGGAGAAGCACTTTCTCATTCTGGATGGAGCCAGGCTATGATTGATGAGATGTCTGCTTTACATTTGAGTGGTACTTGGGAACTTGTCCCCCTTCCTACAAGTAAGTCTACTGTTGGTTGTCGTTGGGTTTATGTGGTCAAAATTGGTTTAGATAGTCAAGTCGATTAGCTTAAGGCTCGTCTTGTTGCCAAAGGGTATACTCAGATATTTGGGCTAGATTATAGTGACACTTTCGCTCTTGTGGCCAAAATAGCATCTGTCAGTCTTTTTCTATCTATGGCTGCCGTTCGTCATTGGCCTCTTCATCAGTTGGACATTAAGAATGCTTTTCTGCATGGTGATCTTGAGGAAGAAGTCTATATGGAGCAACTACCTGGCTTTGTTGCTCAGGGGGAGTCTAGTAGCCTTGTATGTCGACTGCGTCGGTCACTCTATGGTCTGAAACAGTCTCCTCGAGCTTGGTTTGGAAAGTCCAACACAGTAATTCAGGAGTTTGGCATGACTCGTAGTGGAGCTTATCACTCTGTGTTTTATCGGCATTCAACACCAAATCTGTGTATTTATTTGGTTGTTTACATTGATGATATCGTTATCACCGGCAATGATCAAGTTGGTATCGCTAATTTGAAGCAGTATCTCTTTCAGCATTTCCAAACTAAAGACCTCAGCAAACTGAAGTATTTTCTAGGTATTGAGGTTGCTCAGTCTAGATCAGGTATTGTATTTCTCAACGCAAGTATACTTTAGACATTCTTGAGGAGATATGAATGATGAGATGTAAATCCATTGACACTCCTATGGATCTGAATGTTAAATTGCTTCCAGGACAGGGGGAGCAACTCAGTAATCCTGAAAGGTATAGACGGTTGGTTGGAAAGTTGAATTATCTCATGGTGACTAGACCGGACATCTTTTTTCATGTGAGTGTTGTAAGTCAGTTTATGACTTCTCCTTGCGATAGTCATTGGGATGAAATTGTTCGTATTCTGAGATATATAAAGTTAGCTCTTGGTAAAGGACTACTCTTCAACGATCAAGGCCATGAGCATATCATCGGATATGCAGACGCTGATTGGGCAGGATCATCCTTTGATAGACGTTCTACATCCGGATATTGTGTTTTAGTAGGAGGTAATTTGGTGTCATGGAAGACTAAGAAACAAAGTGTGGTTACTCGATCCAGTGCAGAAGCAGAATATCGAGCAATGGCTGTAGCAACTTGTGAGCTAGTTTGGATCAAACAGTTGCTTGGAGAAACCGGTCATATGGAACTTGTGTGTGATAATCAAGCGACCCTTCATATCGCATCAAATCCAGTGTTTCATGAGAGGACTAAGCACATTGAGATTGATTGTCACTTTGTCAGTGAAAAGATACTCTCAGGAGATATTGTTACCAAATTTGTGAAGTCAAATGATCAACTTGCAGATATCTTCACCAAGTCCCTCACCGGTCCTCGTATTAATTACATTTGTAACAAACTAGGTACATATAATTTGTATGCACCAGCTTGAGGGGGAGTGTTAAAATAGAATAGGTATACACAATCCTACACAGAATGGGAATAGTTTATAGTCTCCTATTTGGTAAGGAATTGTATTATAGTGTCTATAAATAGGGTTCTCTATGTAATAATTAGAACAATAATTCAATAATATTTTTCTCATATATTTCTCACAAAAGCCTCTATTGAAATGAGTTGTTGGGACAAGCTCCCAACTAACTCTAACTATTTGAAAACTGAAACCGGAATAAATGTAAAGGTTATCCTCGAAAGATGAGGACTCAGCAAACACTGCTGAGCTGACAATAGCATACTAACCGCAAGCTGGATACCGTGCGTCTTGACCTATATATAAAACAATATAGTGCAAAGAGTATGCGGTCAGTAAGACATGCATCACAATTCTAATTATTGGACATGATAAATCTAAGATGCTGAACTGAACAGGAAACTGAAATACCTGAAATACATGAACTGATGCAATAACCAAATGGTAAAACATGCAACTGGTACATACTAAAACTGAAATAACTGAATGCAAGGTCAATGCAATAATCTGAAAGATGGACTGTGGGAGATACTAACAAACTGACATACTGCGTTATCTAGATGGAGTCCAACCTGTACCCCAGCTGGGATGTTCTATACCTTGCCAAGGGCACACTATTGATGTGGGTCCTATAAACTAATGTCCAAAAGGACTAAGGAGTCAATCCTGATATGACCGGTGACCTTTAACCTACAGTGGCACGTAGTTCTAGGACTTGGAGAGACCTACTAAAGGCCTCAGTCCTAAACTAACGAGTGAGACTTCATACCTATGTCTGCTCGGTGCCAAGTAATGCTCCCAACTGAATTTAAACTGACAAACTGAATAATACTGGTAAACTGAATAGATCATAAATACTACAAACTGATATTGAATTGATAGACACTTTATCTAAAAGCATCTGATATAGGTGGAATTGAAAAACTGAGTATTAAACTGATCATGATGAATTTCTGTATTCTAAATAAAAGATGCCATCTGACTATCATGGAGTCAAAAACATAAAATTCTCTTAAGCTGAGGGCTCATGGAAATAACTATGTATTTATGCTGAATTGTAAGTAAGAATATGTAATAAAGACTACCAATGAAGAAGAACTGGAATAGGATAAAAATCATATATTTCATGGAACCCTAAACTTTGTAGAATCATTAGCTGAGGAAATAATGTTTTCTTTGGGACTTAATGGGTGAAAGGGAACCCTACTGATGAAATCTCACATACCAAGAATGAAAACCCTAGCTTGAATCCTTGAACCGAAACTTGAAGGTGAAGAACCCTAGTTTCTTGCTTGAGGGAACTTAGAACGTATCGAATTTGATTGTCTGAGTGTTGGGTGTGAATTGGAAGGTTTAGTCGACTGATTTCCCCTTAATCCCACTTAGGATAGGGGCCAAAACGTCGTGGTTTGGGAGTTGAAAGAATGGCAAAAGACCAAAATAACCTGAACTCAAAAGCTGTCGGAACATTCCACGAGGCCATCTACAGGTTGTGGTTTGGTCTACTAACCGTAGATCCCATCCGTGGAATTCAGGCTGAAGTTTTAGAAGTTCATTTTATGAGTCTTATTTACGACCTGTGATTGGATTTGTAAAAAACAGATTGAAAAATCAAGTTTCTGGACTTTGTTTCACGAGCTCAATCTATGGTTCGTAGATTGGACCCATTAAACTCAGGTTTTGAAATCTCTGCTAGGAGTGTGTCTGATAAACGATCATAACTTTTTACTCTAAACTCGAATTGATGCAATCTTGGTGGCATTGGAAAGAAGATTCGTAGACTTTTAATTTGATAGGTCATGGGACACCTAACTCTTTATATGGTGAGAGATATGGTCGTTTGAAGTTGACCTTTACATGAACTCATGCGAAAACTTAGATGGTAGGAAAACTATGAACTCAACTTAGTGCTAGAGGTCCCCTATGACCTTAAATCATATCCGATAAACTTCCTACGCTTGGGAATGGACCTTAACACACATGTGCAAGGACATTACCCAGTCCAAGTGAATGGTTTGGTTCTTTAACGTGGAATTTTGTCAGGTGTTACAGTAAGTGACAGTAAATTGATGCTCGATTCCCATTTCATCACAAAACAAATGAAATTCACCTGAAATATACTCCTTTCCATTGTCTATTCTGAGAGTTTTCAACAACTTTGATTTCACAAAAAGCTTTGAACTTCTTAAAAACAACAAACACTTCAAGCTTTTGCTTAAGAAAATATACCCAAGTCATTCTAGTGAAATCATCTATAAAAAGAATAAAATACTTGCTGCCATTGAGCAAAGGAGTTCTCATCGATCCACAAACGTCAGAATGGACCAATTGTAACTTCTCACTTGCCCTCCATGTTGATGACTTTGAAAAGGCAATTTGTGTGCTAACTAGTTGACAGCTTCCTCACACATTTGAACACAACTCAAGTTCAGGCAAGTCTTTCACTAAATCATGCTTTTGAGCACATTGAATTGATTTCAAGTTATAATGGCCAAGTCTTTGTGCCATAATTTTGAATCCTGCTCACATCTACTACTTCGATAAACTTTCTCAGAATTTGAGTTCCAATTCAAAGGAAAACTTTTTTTTTATCATTTCAAGTCCTATGTTGCTCGGACTCTTCAAAAATGCCAATGGGTGCGTGTCGGATTCGCCAAAAGTAGTGTATTTTTGAAGAATCCGAGACGGGTGCGGCATCAAAAGTGAAGAGTCCGCGCAACTGATTTCAACAGTAATCACTTCTTATCCACTAGGTTCAGAAACAACACATTTTCTATCTTTGAACAATAAAATATTGTCTTTGTTCTAGCATTTGACCAACACTTAATAAATTTTGGTCCAGATCAGGCACCAACAAAACATCTTGAATAAATTTAATACCTTTGGGAGATTCAATTGCCACAGTTCCTTTACCAACAATCGCCAACTTGCTTTTATCTGCTAACTTGACAAGGCCTTTGGCAGATTCCAACTTCGTAAAATATTCTTGTTTGCTGGTCATGTGTTGAGTGCAACCACTGTCCAAAAACCAGGTGCTTTCATCATCCTGTCTCGTTGCTACCATTGTTGTAAACACAAACTTCTCCTGGCCCTCAACTTCCGAAATTTTGGCTTTTGGAGTTTGTTGGCAGTTCACCTTCTTCACTTTCCAAGACCTTTCAACATGGCCAGGCTTGTTGCAATATCTACATTGAAAAGGTGCTTTCTTCCCTTTAAACCAACAATCATCCTCTTTATGATTGGTTTTTCTGCTGAACTTACACGGTGGGAAGTTTTCTTTCTTCTTGGCTTTGTTGCGAGAATCACCTTGGTTTTTTTCCCTAAAATTAGTAGAAGTATCTGATATTCTCCCTTCATTTTGCATTTGCATCTTCCTTTTGAGCTTGGCTTGAAGAGCAGTTTCAGTAGCTTCTTCTAGCCTCAAGGATCTTCTCTGCTCTTGAGCTTGAAAAGCATGTACAAGCTCTGAAGGTGACATTTTTGTGAGATCCTTCGAATCTTTGAGTGGAGATCTTTGCTTCAAATCTTTCCAGCAAACTCACAAGAACTTTTTCAATGATTCTTAGGGATGATAATGGGGCAGTGCGGGGCGGGTTGAGCTTAACCTGCAAAAAATTTAATCCACCCTGCTCCGCCCCACATAACAATTTTTTCATTTTCAACCCGCCCCACATAGACCTGCCCCGCATAAATTTTTTAATATTTTCCTTTTCTAGTCAAGTTTGATGCTAAAAATAAAATTCATTATTCATGAAGTTATATTAGTTTAATGTATAATGACTTAAAATTTTATCTTTTAGAGGTCAATTGGGAAGCAGGTAAGAAATTGTATTAATTTTGATTGAACCATTTTCATTTACTATTTTGAATATTTTAGCAACTTAAAAGAAATTATCTTAATAGATAATGCTCTATCACTCTTAAAACATGTAAAAGTTAAAATTAAGTTTGAACCCGCATAAAATTGCAACCACTTCAACCCACCCTGCACAAACTTAAACCCGCCCAACCCAAACCATCATAGCCTTTAACATGCCTCACTTCCGCCCCGCCCCACCCCATTGCCATCCTTAATGATTCTTGTGTCTTGAAGGCTCTTCTCTCAGAAGACTGATTTGGTTTTGTCACGACTTGAAATCGGGCTATGATGACGCCTACTATAAAACCCCAAGTAGGCAAGTCAAAATCAAAAGCAGAAGGAAATACAGAACTAGCTGATAAATATGCGGAAACAGAAATGGAGATATAGAATAGGTCCCATAGCATAGATATGTAATACGATACAAGGAATCCAACCTTGGACTTGGTGTCACCGGTACAAGAGCATCTAAGTATAGAAAGGCTATATACATCAAGTATATCTAATAAAAATACAAAATATATAGACAAATACAAAAGGAAAACAACAAATCTTCGGACGCCAAGAGCTCACGATCAAAGTTTGCGACAAGCCGACGACCACGGAAGATCCGAACCTCAGCAAGGGTGGGTCGTACTAGAAGCTGTATCAGAAAAAGATTTAGAAGTGTAGTATGAGTACCAAAACACGGGGTACGTAGTAGGTTTACAACCTTCATCTACTTGTTGGAGAATTCTTCAATGGTTTTTGAATTCTCTTCTTAGATTTATCACTTTTATTTGCCTGGTCTTGTCACTTCCTTGGAATTCTTCTTACAACTTGTCCCAAGCCTCCTTTGCAGTTTCAGTAGTCATAACTCTTGTGAAAATTACTTCTGAAAGTGCTGACTGTATGCAAGAGAGACCTTTGAATTTTTTTTGAAACCTCTTCTCTGTGAATCTTAATTTGCGCCATAGTTGGGTTATTTGGCAAAGGATTTGTATCTCCTCCAACCTTTACCACTTCCCCCAAATCATATGCTCGCAAATAGGTTATCACTTTTACAGCTCAAATTGGATAATTCTCTCCAGAAAACTAGGGGCGAAGGAATTGAGAAAATGCTTGAAGCCATAACAGTATTTGGTTTTATTCAGGTTTCTTTTTGGTAGACTCTAACTCACAAACCCTTAAGAATAAAAAAGCTACTGATACCATTTGTTGTTCTACAGAGAAGAGAAAAGAATACACAAGTCAAAACATTCAGCTTATTTTATTCATTCACTTCATGGAAAATAAATAGATGAAAGACTCCTATTCTATTTCAACTGGGGTACTAAGTAAACTCCTATTCTACCCTCAACTAAATAACTAAATTTCAGAAATAGAATACTAAATTAGGAAGAAACAATAACAATAAATATCTCAATACTTCAACAACTTATGTAAAATAATTAATTGGCACTATTTATCCCTTTCTAATGTTAAACTCTTCTAATAGTAAGTTTTATCAATATATCTTCTTCAACAAATTCTTTAATAATATTTAACGTGATTCATTGGCTCAAAAGTCCTTTGCAAACATTGGTTCCAAATTCTTCTTCGTCTTCCACCTCAATCTTCTCTACAAACATTGGTTACAAATTCCTTGCATGCATTAATGATATGCCCTTTTAAATTGATTATGAGCACCAAATGGGAGAACTGGAACTCCAATCTAGAACCCTGGGTAAGCTGCTTTACCTATGCAAACAAAAATTAAATATTTTATTCTCTGATGCTTCAGTTGAGCTCGACAGTCAAAGAGAAGGTTTCTGTAGTCAAAGATAAAGGGATTGAACGTGACGTTGGACCCTTACTTCCTTTTGAAGAACTATTAGATGCTGACAGCAATTTAGACTCTGGCAAGCAAGAAGACAATTCAAGGAGTAATCAATTGGAAGACTGTACTCTCCCTGACCCACAGGCTTTGTTGCATGTGACTAGCAGGAGAAAAGGAGCCTCTAGGAAAAAAAGCTCCTCACTGGTTCACACTTTGCTTTGCTATTTCAACTTTCTTTCAAAATAGTATCATACTACTGATTGTCGTGTTATTATTATTTAATTTCTGGCAGGAAGACAATGATTTACTGGAACTTCAAAGGGAGTATGAGGAGTTGCTTTTGAAATATGAATCACACGTAACATTCTTTTTCTTTGCTTCTGTTTTTTCTGATTCAATTTGATTTATTAGTTTAATCCTTGCTTTTTCTAGAAAACTGTGAGTGAGGTAAAGATTGACTATCTGACAAGGAAGCTTTTTGAGGCTGACATTCATCTGGTCGATGGTTCTGAGCAAGATGACAATTCTTTGATGCTGTCGTGTGGGAGCAAAACTTTGAGAGAAGCAGAAGCTATTTTTGTGATTAAGCAGCTCCAAGAGAAGGTGTCCTCACTTCTTTCCTTGCTCATTTTCCCGTCATCTATATAAATAAGATTACCTTGTCACTTTTCCTCTTTTTAAGTGTTTCTCGGAAATGTGGAGTTTTTGTTCAGATCACTGTGTTAGAAATGGAGAGATCCTCAAGCCAACAGAATTTGGACTCTGTTGTTGAGATAGCAACTGAGCAGACCATATCTGCAAGAGAGAAGCATGAGGAGGTAATCAGGCTTTCACATTTTATGCATTGAAAGTCGCAATTATGATGATTTATCTCCTTATATCAAGAGAGCAAACAAAGTGGTGATATATGCTTTGATCATTTCAGAATTTCTCTGCTAGTAGCATAAATGTTGTGGCTGTAAATATCTATACCAATCATTGAATTATCACAGCCAAGCACCAAGAAAATCTGCTATTTCTACCTGATAGAATACTAATAAAGAGTTCTGTTTCTCCCACTTGCATGATGAAGCACCAGTAAATATGAAACATATGGTAGTCTTCTATATATCGTAATAAGTGTTGTTTGATTAGTAATTTTCCAGTTTATAAATGAAGTAGGCATGTTGTTACTGAGTACAACAACAACAACATACCCAGTGAAATTCACAAGTGGGGTTACATGGACCTTACCACTACCTCGTGGAGGTAGAGGAGCTGTTTCCGAAAGACCCTTAGCTCAAGTGCAGCAAATCCGGGTACAAAGGAGACATGAAGAAATATAGCAAGTAACTAGGAAACAATGTAAAGTCTACTAGAAGGGAGCAAAAACAACAAAATAGTGCAATAATCGAAACACAATAAATAACATACTAGGATAGATTATTGAAAACAATAAGAAATAGTGCTAAATATCAAAAACAAGAACTACAATAATACAATGACAAACATGCCCCCAAGGCCTAGCTCAAGTGGCAAAAGGTGGAGGATTTGTGGCTTAGGTCGCAGGTTCAAGCCCCACACCATGCAAAGCGAAGCCTGGTATTTAAGTGGAGAAGGGTAGAGGGGCGGGCCCATTATCCACTGAGTTTAGAAGGCTGTGATTGGTCCAAAGGGCGGATCACAGACGGATTTCTCAGTTATAAAAAAAAATAAAAATAATACAATGACAGACACCAACAACTCTAAGCAAGACAACACTAGACTACTTACTAACCTTCTATCCTAATACGTGTCCGCCACACCCTCCTATCAAAGTTCATGTCCTCAGTAACCTGAAGCTGTGTCATAACCTATTTCATTACCTCTCCCCAATACTTCTTCGGCCTACCTCTGCCTCTCCTCGTGTCCTCTATAACCAATCTTTTGCACCTCCTCACTGGTGCGTCTATGCATCTCCTCTTTACATGTCCAAACCATCTCAGTCTCTCTTCCCTCATCTTGTCCACCATGGAGGCCACTCCCACCTTATCCCGAATATCCTCATTTCTACTCTTATCGCTCCTAGTATGGCCACACATCCACCTCACACTCTGCTCCATACAACAATTCGGTCTAACCACCACTCTATAGAACTTATCTTTATGTTTTGGTGGTACCATTTTTACCACACAAGACTCCAGAGGCAAGCCTTCACTTCATCCACACCACACCAATACGTTATAGACCCAAGATACTTGAATCTGTCATTCTTGGGGATATTTCGTGTGTCAAGCCTCACTTCCACACCTACCTCATGCATCACATCACTGAATTTGCACTTCACATAATCTGTCTTGGTCCTGCTCAACTGTAACCCTTTAGTCTCCAAAGTTTGTCTCCACATCTCTAACTTAGCATTAACTCCATTACGCGTCTCATCAATCAGTACTAGTTCATCCGCAAATAACATACACCAAGGCAGCTCATGTTGAATGTCTCGCGTCAATACATCCATCACGAAGGCATATAGAAACGGACTAAGAACTAATCCCTGGTGTAACCCCTCATCTCCACAAGGAAGTGCTCCGAGTCTCCTCCCACCATTCTTACTGCATTTCAGCTCCTTTGTACATGTCCTTTATGTCCCTAATGTAGGCCACCAATATACCTCTTACCCAGTGTTCTTAATGGTGCTCGCCATTCGCCAAAGGCGAGAAGGCGAGGCGAGGCGAGGATGTCGCGCCATTTCCCAGTGAGGCGCGGCGAGATCAGTTAGGCGACGTGAGGCGACGTAAAGGCGACGTGAATGGCGGCATCGCCACAAGACTTCCCTCGTGACTTCGTCGTAGCCCTTCTCAAGGTCAATGAACACCATATGTCGCTACTGAGCACTGCTTTCAAAATCTAATTAGTAATGAAGACAAGAAGCCACCTTAAGAGCTGAAATGCCAAAACATGATAATGCTGAATCTGAAGATCCACATTTGTTTTAATTAATCAATTCTGATGCTTCCCTTTTGCCTAGTCATACTTTTTCATAAGTTCAATTTTATTTGTTAGATAGAGGGACAAGGGAAGGGGAAGGGGAAGGGGCTGGAGAAGAGGATAGAGAGATTCGATTCTGCACCTAATGTGTAGGAGATCCCCAGTGGTACCACTAGGCTATAAGTCTCGGCGGTCGAATATCATATTCTTAACTTAGTCCCAAGATACATCCTCAAAAACTTTTGCAGTGACTAAAATCAGAACGATGTCTCTGATGGTGATTTTTATCTATTCAATAGTTATTAGTTTAGTTTATTAAATGAAGCTTTAAATGGCATTTTGCTTTCCTTCTGCAATTTTGGCACAAATATGTCTCTCACTTCTCTCTTTCTTACCTCACATTTGATCATATCTGTTTCCTCTGCACGTGCCACATCTCAGAGTGGGAATCAGGTTTTGGCCTTTACTTTTGCTTGTAGAGTATGTCTAGAATGTCCTGTTCCTTGCACCATATTTTATACAGTACAAGGCATAATTGCATTAGTGATCGATAAAATACATTATGATGGTAATAACTTTCGAGTTAAGTGGGTACAGCATTTCTCTATTAGATAGACTCAAATGGCCCTGCTATTCAAAGAAGCCAAAGAAATGGTGTTATTCTGCATCGTTATGAACATGTTTTCAGGCCGATTCTTTGTCTACTAGGATCTCATTTTACATTTTACCTTTACATTTGATATCGATAATACCTTTCCTTTAAGTTCTACAGTGCAATAACTTCTGTTTTAATGCTTTAGCTTTACCAAGAGCTTTTGAGTGTAAAACTTGAGGCACAAGGGGTTCGAGAACAGCTTGCTTCAATGGAATCTTCAGTAGTGCTTGTTGTAAGTTCATTTCCACTCTAATAGTGCTTGATGATATATTGTGACCGACATTCTTAGGGTTCCGCTTTAAGTATATAATACAACCATTTTCATATGCCTCCTGGGGCATTAATGGATACACTTATTTCAGGAGGACAACATGAAGTCTGAAACTGAGCTGATGAGGGAGGTTCAAGACTTGATGTCAGAATTTGAAAATTCACGAACCTTAATTGATTCATTCATTCCAGTGGTAGAGGAACTTGTCTTGTCTTTCTCTGCTATATCCAAACTAGTTCCTGTGAGTATCTCTTGTAGGCCATTGCATAACACCTTTCAGATTTGGCCATTCTTTTCATATATTTATGGTATGCATGCAATATGTTCTTTAACAACACACGATTTTACCTCTTATGCTTCTATATATTTCATTCTAGTACGATAATTTATTTTCCATGTGTTTCCACTACCTGATCTGGTTTTTCCCACTTTCAGGATTTAAAGTCTTCAGCACTTGACAATTCCAACCAAATAAGATCCGTCATTAGAAACCATGAGAAATTACAATCTTTCTTGAGGCAAAAGATCAATGTAGTTCAGGATGAAAAGGTATAAATTGATTGCCTTTTCTTTTCGTTCGTCTTTATAATTAGAACTTTGACAACCAAGTATTATCTCACACTTCTGCTATTTGTGTTTCTGTTGAAATTACCTTTTAACACATGCTAATCAAAATGTAGATTCTACTGGGCAATCAGTCTTTTGATCTGCATAACCAGATGGAAGAACTGAAAAGAGCTATTGAAGATTCTGGAAATGCATTAACAGTAAGTTGCTTCACTTTCTCCTATATTGATCCTTTTCTATTTCTCTGCTCTTTCTGATCATGTTCTTTTCCAGGAAATCTCTGAAAAGTATGAAGCAGAAAAATCTGAACACCTTTTTCAAATTCAAAGTCTTCAAAAGGAACTGTCATGCTTATCTTCTAGTTCTTTAGGCAGAGAGAAGGAAAATATTAGAAAAGATTTGGAGAAAACAAAAGCAAAGTTGAGAGACACAGAATCCAAACTTAGGAATGCCATCCAGGAGAAGACAAAACTTGAGGTTTCATTCGAATTGTTTTGAAGGTTGATTTTCTTGTGCCGTCTAAGGCATTTCTATCTTTTCTGATGGTATCACATTGTTAGGGTGAAAGAGCTTGTGCTGAGAGGGAAATTAAACGCTTAAATGGCCAAAGGGCTATTCTTGAGCGTGACATCAATAAACGAGACTCAAACATTGGAAGAAGGCGTGATTCAGTTGTTGATAGGAGCTCTAATGTGCTTGACTCCAAAAGATCCAAGAATTCCTCTGTTTGTGTCGAACTTGTTGTTCAGGTAGGTATGATGTGCTCAAACTAGTGTAAATAAGTTCAAGAAGTGTGTTTCTATGTATCTTAAATGTATACCGGAACAGTGAAAAACACTTTTTTATACATTATCTGTTGGTCAAGTTTTGAAATTAGTCTCACACACGTAGATTGAGCATAACTTATGGCACTGAAGGAAGTTAAACATCCATAACACAAACTTAGGCCATGACTGGAGTGGTTCAAGACCTTCTATAAGATCCTTTGGAACCCCTTACACAACCTATGTGGGACATGTAATAACTTAACACACTCCTGCACACATAACCCAATTTTGGTGGTTCACACATGAACTTTATGGGTGTGAGATAGGCTTACCGATTGTTTATTCTAATACCTTGTGAAGAATCTGAGTATTTTGTCCAAAACCTTAAGGCAATGGTGCGGTGGCCCTAGACCTTATATACAACTTCCGTAGCCCTTAGCCCCTTACTCAATCCATGGGGGAAAATCAGTAACTCCGTTATGGAAAAACAAGAAGGCGGACCAATATTTGGTGTCTTTGTACTGTAGTTTTGTTCAATAAACCATTAATTTTAGAATATTACCTCGTCGTTAATAGAACTCTTGACAAGTAAAATAGGACAAGCACAATAATTAACAAAAGGCTGTCCAAGTCAGGGCTTGGAGTATGACATTTGTGCTTTCACTTCAATTTCATGTTTGGGCTTTTGGGGTCTGTTAATCTCAATGTAAATTCTCTTATTTGTCCCCAAGGATTGTTTCTAACTTACATGCAACGTAATGAAAATTTCAAATAAAAGGAGCAGATCATCATATAATAAAAGTACTTTACCATGGTCTTCTCCCAATCATCTTATGATGACAATCTCAGGATAATATGAAGCATTTTTAAGTGTTCAAATTTTATCACCAAATTAAGCATCACTAAACTCGGTATAAGCAGGCTATATTTACGGCACCCTTAAAGAAAAGAAAAACCTTATTGGCATGCATCATGAAGTCTAATCTTAGAGGATGTTCGTTTCATTCTTAGGATAATGCTCACCTAAGTTAGGTCTAGGAGTGACTATAACGTTTATTTGTTAGTACTATTTTAGACATCATTTTTGGCATTTAATGCCCTTATGTGTACTTTCTTCATCAATCTTATAAATAGTATTTCATATCCTGATGATATAAAAAGTAGATTAGTAATTGATTGTCTCTATTCCACTCAAGAGGGAAAGTTAATTATCTTTGTTGCTTAGTCTTAAGCTACTTTTCCTTTTCTGGTGTGAAGGAGGAGTACCGGAAATTGGAAGTGCTGGCATTTGAGATGGAGACAACAATTGCTTCTTTGGAAGAGGAATTAACAATTTCTCATGCAGAAAACGAAGAAGCCAATTCTAGAGCAGAAAATTTGGCATGTGAATTGCAAGCTTTATCTGACGAGTTGAATATGTCAAATACAGAACTAAGTATGTTGAAGGAAGAGGTGTCATGCCTTGTAAGTTTATATTTGTTAATTGTTCCACTGCAGTTCCCTCTTTCTCATATACTTTGATTATCATATTCGTCTGTTGAGCATGAATCTTTTGACTATCATAAGTTAACGTTTTCTACTATTGTGTCTTCTAAAAAATAAAATATTAACTTATTTCTGTTGTCTGATTATTATTTGTTTCTCTGGCATTCCAGAGATTATGCTCGGAAGAATCTGAATCACGATGTCAGAGATTGGAAACTTCTGTCAACATTTTGGTAGAAGAAAAGGAAGATTTAGCTATGGTAATAACTGAAGTTGCTTTGGAAACATGTATTCTGAGGCTCCATTCAACTGTTTCCATTGCGTCATTTATGAGTGACTTTTTTTCTTTGCAGCAACTCACTGATGCCCTTTTGGAAATGGAGGAGGAAAAGGCCATATGGCTTGCAAGGGAGAAAGCTACAGTTGAAGCAATCAATGAAAAAGCAAAATCTTATAGTGCTGAAATTGCCAATGTATCACAGAAAATGACAGAGGTTACCTTCAGATTTACGCATGATGTAGTTGAACAATTTAAGCATATTCTAGAAGCGCTGCAGTGGCTCTTTCTGATATTGAGGATCTCTTCAAAGACTCAGTGCTTGCATACTGTTCTAGAGGGAACATAATATTGTGGAAATTGTATTTCCGAGACGCCTAGTTAATTCAAAGCTTGTTCACTTTTAATCTTCCCTTTTTAAACAGATTAAGAGAATTGTTTGTGATGTCTGGTACCATAGAGCTTCCTCACTAGAAAAACACATAGCTAAATTAAAGAAATCAAAGACATCCATTGGGGTGATGAACTTAGCAAAATATGTTGCACATCTATATACATGTCAATTGTCCATGATTTACTTATTGAATCTTGATTTATCATCCTGACTTTAAACTACAGGTGACCAATGAACTTGAGAGTTGTAGAATACAGTGCAAACTCCTTGAGGAGAGTTTGGTCATCTCAGAAAATAATGCGTTGGTGGACAAAAGATTCAGGTTTGACTATCCTTTGCTCCCCTATCACTCTGATGTGTTTCTAATCCGTTGGTTCAAATTGGTTGTCAATAGATAAGTAAAGTAGCTAGTGACTAATCTTTTCAAATGTATTCTGTTGTCTTTTTGAAATGTATTCTGATGTAGAAAAGAGCACATGTATTACACTTACGCTTTCTAAAAATCTAAGTTAATTTCAAAATAAGTATGACATATTTAGCTCTAGTAAATTGGTACTCGATAAGCAAAAAGTGACTAGTAAACTGGGACAATAGGGGTGTGTCAGTGTATTTCTATGATGGTGATGTTCGGGCTAGCTTGGGCACCTAGACTATTGCACAGTGTACCTACTCCTCCTACCAGCACTGATGCAAAGAAATCATTGCTTCTGCTGGGATTTGAACCTGGTCTCCTCGGGGTTTCATCCACTTCACTGAATGCTAATCCCCACCCTTGGGTGCTAGGACGATAGAGTTTATAATAGTTTGCTAATCTATTTCTTAAAATTTACTTGAGGTGCCTAGGTGATCAAGTGATAAACTTTGATTCTACAGCTGCTACTACCCTCATCAAAAGTTGGGTGTATTCAAGGTGCCTTGAGTATTGTATTCCTTTGAACCTTTAAATTGGTCTGCCTGATGATATACAGTTATTGCCTTTTTCATTATTTTACAGTGAAGAGAAATTACTGGAGATTGATCAACTTAGACTTAGCCTGAGAGATGCTGAGGAACAATGTAGAAGATCTCAAGAGGTAATTTGTTTGTACTTTTTCAAGCATTTAGAATTTATTGAGTGCAGCATTAGTGATTCAGCCTAGAAACATATTCTGGGGGTAGGCTAAGCAGGATATACTTCAGTTGAATAAATATGCCCTGTATAGCTCTTTATCATACAAACTTTGGTGTTATTGCTTGTTTGACTTAGAAAGTGAGGAGGTGCTTTTGTTCTTCAGTATTGGCTTTACCCGCTCTTTCAGAAGCACTCCCGTCCAAAGAATTAATAAATGAATAAATTGGAGACAAGATAAATTGGAACAATTTTTTTGCATCGAGCTTGCTTACTTTAGAACCTCGGTGAGTTCCTGGTATAATAGTTTAAGAAATATTATAGCGTACTCGACAATCAATCAACTTTGTTTCAACCTCAAATGGGTGGTCCAACTATACAAGTCCCTATATCCATTCTGCTCTCTCTATCAAAAATAAAAATTAAAAAAAAAATCCTTTTGGCTCTTTTTGGTCAATTTTCATTCCAATACTATCAATAGTTCTTCTTTTAAGTAAAATTAGGGTTCTCTTAAGGTAAAGGATTTCTATATCTCATACTTCTACGTACACTGGCATACAAGTCTTTAAAGAGTAGAATGCCTCCCAAAAAGAGTCACACATAATGTATGTGTAACGACATCTAAGCCTTAATCTCAATTATTTGGTATTGCCTAATATGATACATTTTGTTATGTTTTTATCTAAGTCTGAATTAATTTCGAGAGATTGCTGGTCTTATGAGACAACTTCCCTCAATTAATTTAGGTCTACCTAGTAATGTAACACTAGAAGGAAGAAGTAAGGTAAGAGGGGTGAGAGAAAGATACATATAGGGAGAATAATCGAGAGATGAGAGACTAGAAAGGAAGAGAAGAGGAAAGAGAGAGTTTTGGTTAAGAAGAACTCATGAAGTACATGAAGATCTTATTTATAAG
>JAJOOH010016278.1:0-12978 GCA_029582605.1 Solanum gracilifrons
TTCATCACTACTTTGGTGTTCACGTAAAAAATTATGTAATACAACGCAAACAACTACTATAGAGGGTGTTTTTGTAAAAGATAAAAGTTTGGTGTAAAATTTTAATTTTCAAAAGATCCCAAATAATGAGATTTGGCCCAAATACTAGAAAAAACTAGTATTTGGGAATTTGGGATATTTGCCAAAAATATTTGCCAAAATAATGGCAAATTGTATGGACAAACACTATTTGCCAAATTTTTTCCCAAATATTATTTGGGAAATCTATGGCCCAAACGGGCCCTTAGTATATAAAGCTTGAATTTTGATTATTCCAACGGAATCATCAGAATTGTCACTCTTTTTTTAAACCATTTAAAAATAAATAAGATTTTTCTCAATTAAAAGCACTATTTTAAATAAAAATTACCTTATTTATTTCATGATTGTCACCTGAAAATTGAACACCAAAACTTAAATTCAAGAGACAACTTTAAAAATAAATTTTATAACTCATTTTTTTTTTAAATAGTCATTCTAATTGAAAACAACCTCTCCAAAAATAATTTTGTATATGCATTCAAGCTAAAACTCACATTATTATTCAATAAAGCGGATAATGTAATGATAAGGTTGGTAACATAAAAGACTATACTAATAAAATTTCATATCAATTAATTAATTATTAAAATGTAAAAATAAAATAATGTGAAATAAAATTGAAGTTAAAATCGATCATAGGTCTAATATACTGTTAAGAATAATTCAATTTGAATATGGGATAAGGGTCTGAAAAATACCCCAACTGTGGTCGGATTTGCTGTTGCAATACTAAACTTTCATGAGGACCTATTACCTCCCTAGACAATTTAATACCGTATTTTAAACATATATATTTGCCCACGTGGACATAAAAAATAATGCAAAATTATAAATTGTAATGTGTCCACGTGAACACATATATACCTTTAAAATACACTATTAAATAGTTCAGGGGGTAAAAAATATGGTATTAAATAGTCTAGGAAGGTAATAGATCCTTATGAAAATTTAGTATCGCAACAACAAATCCAACCAAAGTTGAGGTATTTTTCAGACCATTATCCCTTTGAATATATTATTTTATTTTATTTAATTAATATTTATTTAATTCCATTAACATAATTCTTAATATAATAAGAGCAAAACTTCAAATATGAGATGATTAATCATTCAATTTCTATATCTAAATCTATATGTTTCTCTCTACATATACATCATATATTCATAATGCAATAAAGCCAATTACTTAATTTTAAAATATATAGGAACGGGTATGTAGAAACTTGAGTTATAAGTTAATGGGACTCTAAAGTTAATTGCTTATTGGTAAAATGTGTAAATGATGTGTGTGTAAAATGTAGAGGAGTTAGTTTAAAATAGACACGATGTGTATTACATAATATATTTCTTAATGTAATTTTATCATAATTCGAATTAGCAAAATATATTAAAATCATAAAATAATCCAATTACAATACATTAGTTGTTTAACTAATTAATAACTTAGATAAATTTTAAATATTTCATTAGAAAATCTTTCAAGCAAGAATTTTCATTTACATTCAATATACATTCAAATTCAATAATAAGGTATTTGTAGTTATAAATTTAATTTAAATGTTTAATATATTGGAAAAATAAAAAAAAAATGATGAGAATGCTAAGATATAATTATTAAATTTTTGAAGGAAAACTCATTGGAGGATAAAAAATAATGTTAGAAGCCAACAATTAATATTGTGGTGAAGTATAACTAGAGGTTTCTGGTTCGAGTCTCCTTAGGTACGAATCACCTTTGTCAAGAACTATTTTATCCTCCAATATGGGACTTTTCGGCGCCAAAAATAAAGAAGAACATAAATACTTTTTACATTTTCTGGCATGTACTTTCTGCCCATAATTTAAAATCTAATATGGATATGGGAGAGAAACAGAAGGTTTGTCTGTCTTTATGTATCATAGGGGAATAATATATCCTGAAAAAATTGGTATTTGTCCACATCTTATTACAATAATTAATTAATTATTTAACAGTACTATTGTTTTTATCAGACTTGTGCCTAAAGTTAAGGGCTATGACGGACCATTTTTTAGATAAGAAAGTGAGAGTAACACACAGAATATAAATAAATATATATCAACTTTTTTCAAAGCATGCTTGAAAACAATAGTTTATAAATAACTTTTACTTTATAAAATATTAAAAATGGATGCTTAGTGTATTCCACACAGCCGTTACTTTTTCTTTGATAAAGCTTTTGATTCAAAAGTGGCCATGGCTAAGTGAGTCTTTAGTAGTGGTCAATTACAGTAGTTCAGGTTTCCAAGATTTGAATTATTCAAGATTAATAACATTACTTCAGGGTTCCAAGCTAAGTCCCACCGAGGAATTTAAACGATTAAGTTTTTAGATGAATTAGGTATTTAAAATATAGAGCGTGAGTTATTAATTTTAAACTTTTCACGTATTAGTTTCTTCATTAAAATTAAGAGTAAATTTGTATCAAAGTATATTAGGGTGATATATATTTAAACCAAAAATATAATAGAAGTGTATGTTTGGATTGAAAATATAACGAATGATATATTTATACTATTTCTAATACTACACAGACACATTTAATCCTTTTCTAAATTAGAAATAGCCGATAAACATCAAATATTCAAAAATACTTTGGGTATTGATGAAACTAATTTTATTAATAATTCGTTACACTTTTTAATAAAAATGCTAATTAAAGTTACCTTGTCTATCGTGTTTACAGGTAAATATTGATATTTAATTTATTTTTTAAGAGAATGATTAAACACATACAAATATAATTTAAAATTATAATATTGGGCGTGAAATAAGGAAGGGATAAATGTTGATTTTGGGGGTTAGAATTTATGTATCTAGCGTTTGAGGGTTTGGGAGTAAAATAAGAGATTTTGAAAAATTTTAGAATTCATAAAGAATAATGGCAATTATGGAGAATAAAGATGTGCATATAGATAATTTATCTCATATATATATATATATATATTCAAAGTTTGAATTTTTTTACGTATCGTGCACAATAAAACGTGGTCTATTCAAAGAGATGTCAATAAAAAATAATAATTTCCTTCACATATAGCAGATGAGTCGATGCCCAGTCTTTTTGGATATTGCTATTTTCTACACACAAAATGCATTGGTCTTACAAAGAAATTAACAAAACGTAACTATCTTTGAAGTTTGAACATAACGTTTTCAAGAATTATCAATTAGAGTAATGGCAGACACATATCTAAGTGGGTTTCAAAAATATTTTTAACAGTCCACGCACTCAAATATAGACTTCTAAATGGGAAAATACAATACCGTGTTTCTAACAATACCATTTTGTTGGGTCTGTTATTATATATTATTTCATAATGTATCGTATTATATCGTATCGTACTGTTTTATTTTAATAAATATAATATTTGAATAGATTGTATTGTTCTCTCTTGTTACATAATGTGACACATGTGTAATTTGAATGATAAGTGTACAAGACATTATAGGGTACGAGGTACGTAGAACTGCTATGAAAAAGTAGAGTAAATGATAAAATAGAATTATTGAATAACAAGTAAATACGAAATGAGAAGGAAATATTAAGGTAACAACGCAATCACACCATCGGTTGTTATACAAAATGGATATTTTCGTTGTTTCCTAACAATAGATTGAAATGATACAATACAATTTAAGCAACTGTCAAAATAAACATTGTATTTAAACTAACAATACAATACAATACAACGGATAACAACCATACAAACAAGGTGTATATATGTGTGTGGATTACGAAGTACATTGAATACTATGAAGTTTCAGATTTAAGTTTCAGCAGAGGTAAAAATACTAAGTAACTTTTATCCATCAATTTAAATCTTGATTGATAGAATTACTCAATACTTATACTAAAGGAAGATAACAAATACATAAAAGAATTAGTTAAGATGCACGAAAATTGGCCAAAATTATAAAAATAAATAAATTAAAGGTAGTGAAACCGATGAGTTCATCTGTGGATTGAAGTGATAAATTAGTTTGTGCCATCTTATAAGTCAGTCCAAGGTTGAAGCAATATAATGCTAATGGGAGTAATTCAAACTTTAGTCCTCCAAATATAGTCAACATATTTGAAATTAAAAAAGAGAAAGAAAACATAGAAACGTTCAAGGTTGCAACAGGACTGCTAATGGAGAGTCATTCAAATCGTAAAATCAAAATTTAATTGACATAATTGAAGTTTAAAATGAGAGAATAGAAGAAACGACATGGTTTTAAAGCCTCGCCGATAATATTTTTCTTTCCTCTCTTTAGATAAATTACTAGCAGATACAATATTTGTTAAAAGTAGAACAAAAAAGTTGAGAAGATCTTTAGATAAATTACTAGCAGATACAATGATTGTTAAAAGTAGACAAAAAAATTGAGAAGATTTAGACTGCTTGTATTGCGGTTTTCGTAGGAGTAGCAACCTTTAGATAGGTTAAGACATTGATTTGCAAAAATGACAACCCAAAAGATTTGATCCTCGAAATATAGACTAGTTTGATCCTATTATCAAAACTAAGGTTGAATTAAATTAAGCTCTTTGATAGGTCACTATACTTTACCATTAAAGTCCTCGTGTCTTCAAATCCTCAGTATCTTATTTCCTTCCCTTCCTTAACGGTAGCATATTAATGAAATATTTCAAACTCATTAATTCTTAACGTATTTATTCCATGTTGTCGGAAAATTACATTATATATAGAGGTCAAATTTTGGTTAAATAAATACATATATAAGCATTGACTCCCCTAATTAACACAAGTTATAGGTTTAGAGGGTGTTTGAATTGGCTTAAAAGTTAGTCAAACCTACTTTTAAGTCATTTTTGACAAATATAAAAAATGACTTGAAATAAGTTAGGAAGTGTTTCGCAAGGTCAAAAATTGACTTAAAATAAGTCATAAGTGGTTAAGGCGTTGTAAAATTTCCTTAAAATTGTGTGTTCTAATCCTACTATCCTCACAATTATATTTTTTACAATAACCATTGACATTAATCCTGAATCCGCTATTAGTAACAGCCTTTTTTTTTTTCTGGCCTTGTCGATCTTACTGTTAGCCATTGTCTTGAATGGTGGCTTTGTCAGCCCAAATGTTGTGCAGGATCATTTATTCATATTTATGTTAAATAAGGAGTAATACATTTAGTCAAGTAAGGCATCAGGTGCTAATCGCGCCGGCTAGGGGCGTCATAATTATATACTATATGGATTAAACAACTAAGGTTGTGTCTCTTCAATAGAAGGGAACGTTGTTTGTATCATTCAATTATAGGTATTCGAATTTTCTAGATATGCACTCAATCTCTACATCATTACTAAAACGTTTTCAAGAGTTGGATTAATGATTTATTTTTTTCAAATCTATATAAGTTATATTTAGATAAGAACGATTAATTATGCCAGATAAATTCAACTTATTCCTAAAATAATGTATTAACATCAAACATCTAAAATACAACGTTTCTAACCTTAAAATCATAGAAAATATGCAAAAGATAATTAAAAACTCAAGTGATATCCCTAATTACAAGGTATATCATATACGATATAAATAAAATTATTTTTTTAATGACATAAATAAAGTGAATAAGATATATAATAATTAATGATATCTATTAGAGTTTGATTATCTTATCAAAATGATAACATGAACCCATAGGCAATTAACTTAGTTTAGTAATTAGATTAATTGAAATAAGATTGTAAAAATGGATGTAAATTATACTTCCATGTCAATAGTGCCATACTAGTTAACTATTTTTTTAAATATTGTCAACCAAATTTTAAAAATTAAGATAAAAGTTATAAGTAACTAACTCACGAAACATCTAAGATGAGGAAACTTGACAATTTTAGGAAGCGCATATTTCTTCTAAAACTTCTTGTTATTTTCTTTTAGTTTCTTGTTATGTTTGATTTAAATTGACGTGTCTTAGTTGCTATTTGGAAAGTTAAACGGTTTTTTTTAATCGTAATTTTAAAATATTGTTTAAATAATTAATGGTTAGTTATTGACGTAACTTAAATAAGGTTTTAAATTCATAAATTTTAATTTTAATTTTAATTGTTACCTATAGTAAATTATAGTAATTTTTATGTGATTTCTAAAATATTAATTTTATTTTTAAAAAAATTAAAATATTTTTCTTGAAAATATTTCTTCTTTTGTTTCAATTTGTTTGTCATGTTTTGACTTGACGTGGAGTTTTAGAAAATAAAAAAGATATTTGAATTTTTATGGTCTAAATTAAAAATATGTCAATTATATCAAATAGTTCTTTAATCTTATGATCTTAAAAATGTCATGTGAATGATTTGAATTAAGGAAATTACCAAACGGAGAGATATTTTATTAAATGAACTAAAATGAAAAGAACGACAAAGAGATTGAAATGAAGCAAGTAGTTAATTAGATTCTCCTACTCCAAATTAAGCCATATAATTAGAGGTGAGAAGTGTTGACTATTTGAACCATTCTTTTTGTCAATGAAAGGGTTAGGTAGAGGTCAGTTATTCGTTGTGAAAGAGGCTCTTTTACAAATATCAAATAAGCGAGTTGAACTAAATTTGAGAATATTAAATAGAATCAATTAATAAAAGAACGGATCATTAACACACTTAAAAATTATTTGGGATAAAAGGTGTTGAGCTGAAATAAGCTAAAAATCAAGTTATAATCTAATCTACTCAACTTTTACTAAGTTTTTGATTAATTTTTTATATAATATGTTTGAGTACCTAACAATTGAATTCACGCCTGACTTAACCATAAATTTTGAGAAGTTTAGAATATAGTGTGAATAATATGAAAGGTGCGGAACCAACATGGGTTGTGGTGCACTTTAGGGAGTGTTTCACCCTTAATCAGAGATCTCGGGTTCAAGCCCTGGGTATGGAGAAAATCATGTTGGAAACGCCACTCTCGAATGGGTTCTGCGGTGCGCGATTCAAATTTTAGTTGGGGCTTTAATGTGGGCTTCGAACACCGGGTGGGAAAACAAAAAAAAATAAAAAAATAAGGATGTGAAACTTAATTTTTACAAAAGTTATTACAGCATGACACGTGTCTCACATTGGATGTCAAAAGTGGAGGGTAAAACTGTAAGTTGACCCGAGTGGACTGTATATAGCGGTCCAAACATGTGGGCCGCCTATCGGATTGTGGTCCGCACGCGTAAAGGGCTGCCCGCTACCTTTTCCCACTCTGAAAATTCAAGCAATTCTGAGTCATTTCCATTAGTACTACTAGTATAAATGTGTTAAAAAAAGGAGTTACGTTGAAATTGGAGATATTAAAAATGAATTGAAATAGAAATAGGATTTTAGTTATGACATGTCTAAATTTACTTTAGGCTCTGATGGGTTGGGTTCAAATGGGTTAAGAATTGGGTTAGATCATGACTCGTCAAATTTGATCCGCTTAATTTTAATAATTTTAACATATTGTTATTTACATTTTATAAGCACAATTTGAATTTCAACTCAAGAAAGTAAAAAAAATAAGTTACCAATGGATAGATAAATCAAAAGATATAAAATATATAGTAATTTATACTTTCAATATGTGAACATTCATTACACTAATGCAAATAAAAAGTCTTAGGTTGAAATTGAAGATCAAATTGAGCTCAATTGAAGATTCTTTTAAAAAGTGTTAAGACTTGAATGAGTTGAAATTGACCTAATTCAAAAAAATCCTGAGTCCAACCCATAAAATTTTGGACGGATTGAATAAGTTATCTATATTTTTAACACCCCTAAATTAAACCAAAACAAAAATGAAAACTGCCAAATTATATATATATATATATATAAAGGAAGAAATATATGTTCGAAAAGTGACAAGAATTTTTAAGTTACAAAACATATACGAAATTTTTGCTCAAGGCTTAAATATTTAGAGCTCAAAATTTTGTGTACAAAAATGGTATGAAATCAATATGAAATATGTATATTTCTCCCATGACTTAGAATTTCGTTAAAATTATTCGTGTATGAAAAATGTATAGAATTAAATATTAATATGAAATATGTTATCTCGCTCAAGGTTTAAAATTGTGGCTATTTTTTCATGTATATAAACTGTATAAAATTGGAATGAAGTATGTAAATAAGGGTATACATTTGTATATTGTTAATGTTAGATTTTTGAAATTTTAATCCAACTAAAGTAGCATTGTATACAACTTTCATATAACAGTCATACAAATTTAATATAATTACAACAACATACAAAACTTATAATACAATTTTCATACCACTTTAATTAACACAATTTTGATCCAATTTGGTTATAACTTAAATTTCGACGAACTAGAAGTGAAATTCAATCCAAATTAGCTTAAATTATACCCAAATAGCTCTAGAGTTTTGATTTAAACTTCTCTCGATATTTCAGTTCTTTTAAAATATCACTCAATAAAAAATGAATATTTTTAAACTTAAGCTTCAAACTCCTTTAATTAATGGCTGATAACGAAATTTTGAGATAAAGACTGCAATGATCAACTAACCTTGAATGGTAAAAATGGGTTTTGAAGAGAAAAAGGAGGGAAGAGCCCTTTAGTTTGGGTGATCTGCGAGAATGACTTTGAAGGTGGGTGATCTTAAATTTTTGGTCTTATTTGCTTTATGAACTAAACTTCAAGGTCAACTAGTTTACTATTCGACCTTGATGGTTTAACCATGAAGCAAACAAGGGTAAAAAATTTAACATCACTCATTTTCAAGATTATTACATGTAAGTTTTTACTCTAGGTTTGGAAATTAATTTCAGATCCAAATAGTTTGTCTAACTAATTGGGCCTTAAACATGTCTAGGCCCAATTTATTTAGGCTCATTATGTGGTCACCAGTTCAGTCCTAAGTTAAAATTAAGGGAAACTTACCTAAGTTCCATACATTTGGGGGCTAATTATATTATATCCCGAAAGTTTCTTTGATTAAAAAAATTTCATATTTTTCATTGCTCTCGGACACATAGGTTGGTTTGGTTTGGTTTTTCATTAAAAAAAAACCTAAACCAATTATGTCGGTTTATTAAATCTAAAAACCAAATCAAACCACATAAAGTCGGGTGTTTCGATTTCGGCTTTAGTCAGTTCTTTCGGTTTTTCGGTTTTTTACAACTATATAGTTTTTGAAAAAGAGATCAAATATACTTTCACTTACATGTGTGAAAAGCTAAACTTTAAAAATGTTAAATGAATAGAAATCTTCGAAAAGACGGTAAAATTCACATGAGTACAAAATACTTTTATTGAAATATCAATGTTCATTATGTTAATTAATAAGATTAAAGGCTACAGTCAAACTAAATACAAAATAAAATATGTACAAAGTAAATTGTTAACTTCGAATTTGAAAAACTATAACAATATAATTGTAACTTCTGATCTTAATACAAAATAAATATTTACAAAATCTTACAAGCCCAAATTTGAAATAATATATCTAAACATTGAAAACTATAAACTAACTAAAAATATATTAACAAAGTAGATTATAAATAATATTTTTTATCTATAAATAAAATAAAATTATATATATAAATTATGTCGGTTTAGTTTGGGTTCGGTTTGACTTTTTTTTCTTTTAATACCAAACCAAACCACAAATCGGTTTTTCTTTCCAGTTTGATTTGGTTCGTCGGTTCGGTTTGACTTGTACACCCCTTATTCCTTGGTTGTTTGATACATTACTTAATGGGAGGGATGTATTCAAGAGGAGATATGGATGTATCAGAAAGAGGATAGAGATGCATCCGAGAGGGGAGGGATATATCCGAGAGTGGATAGGGATGTATCCGAGAGGGAATTTCTGTAATTTTTTTAAATGGTAGAAAATTTTAGGAATCATGATATCTTAGTTGTGTATTTATGTAATTTTTCCTAAAATTAAACTTATGGCCCATTTCTTATTTCATATTGGGCAAATTACAGAAATCACATACTTTTAAGGCAAAATTACAATTTATCCCTTAAAAGTTTATAATTACAGAAATCCCTCAAACATATACAATAATATAAGCGCTGATACATTAATATGATGCGCGAGATACAATAATATAAGCGCTAATACATGCGCGAGATACAATAATATAAGCGCTGATACATGCGCGAGATACAATAATATAAGTGCTGATACATTAATCTGATGCGCGAGATACAATAATATAAGCGCTGAAACATGCGCGAGATACAATAATATAAGCGCTGATACATTAATCTGATGTGCGAGATACAATACTATAAGCGCTGATACACTAATCTGATGTGCGAAAATGAGGGATTTTGGAGATTTGGAAAACTTATAGGGGATAATGGTAATAAGTAAACTAAAAGGTGGGATTTTTGTAATTTTTCCTTTCTTCCACTAGGGCTTTTAACACATCAGGCCCAATAATTGCAAAACATATAGTACTATTGTGTATATCATTAAACCAGGCCCAAAAACTACCCTTGCTAATTGCTTCATTCAAAAGATAGGAAGAAATCATTGCAGCTCATAAGTTGGTTTGTTTACTCCACTTCTAACTAAAACCAATTTGATAACAACTATTGTAAAAGATTTAATCAATAAATTTAGAGATTTAACTTAATTGTGATATGTTTCTTTCAAATTAGACATCAAACATGCATCAAATAGGCAGCTTCAAACTCATTCTGAGACTCACTAGCTACTTTGTTTCAAACTCAAGAGTTTGCACTTTGTCCAATTCTTCAAGGGTGTAGTTAATAAGAAAGATTTCATTAAGATCACTCACTAACCATAATGGTCTCACACGATGCTAGCAATATACATAAAAAAAATATAATGCATATCCCCTTAACTATGTGTTATATATATATTATAGAAAAGATATGCAACATGTATACGACTGCTTAAAATATACTTTAATATAATCAAAATTTTAAATTGTGTTAGTTATTACTCCCTTCATTCCATTCTAATTATTGTTTAGCTTCTTTTTTTTTCCACCTGTTGTCCGATATCCTCATTGAAATTTGATTAATTCAAATTCACACCAGGTAGGGCCCAATTTAGGGGTAGCATTTCATACCAAAGATTTTTTCATATCTAGAGCTCGAGACCTCTAGTTAAGGAATAAACAACCTCATTCAATGCACCACATCCTTTGGATGTTGTTATTTTCGCTCTCATTAAAATAGAGTATATACAAAATATAATTTATTAAGTTACTCCTAATATCTCTTTTCCTTTGCAATATCACCCTTTTGATTTTCTTTTGAATTAATTCATTCACTCAACCTTTCATTGTATTTGGTGCCATAGACGACTATCTCTTAATTACTTTGTATCTTTAATAGTCCATAAAATTAATGTTTATAGACGAAATATGCTTTGATATATAAATTTGAAAGTAAAAACTAGGGTTCAAGGTGCTATTGTTTAAATTTGAACTTCAATTTGTAATAAAGTTAAGGGGAGAGTGAGTCTCCGACCACGTGAGTTATGTGAAAGAGGAGCCAAAGTGCGGTGAATAAAATGAGTGTCACGTGACAGGACGCGCCACGTGCTCTCACGTTGCTGGATGCTTAAGCTAAGTAGCAAAACAAGAAAGAAAAAGGTCAAAAGAGAAAATTAAATAAAAAATAAAAATAAAAAGCCCCCTTTAATTAAATGCCACGTGTCATTGACCACCGTCAGTTGTGGCTTTGTGGATATGAATCAAAGTGAGTCACATGCTGAGCTGACACACTCCCCACCTCTCTCACGTGCCCTTACTACACTCCCATATTCATCTCCTTCATTTTTATTCGTTTCCTTGCATGTTTTTTATTAAATAATGAACCAATAAAGTTAATAAAGAGACTATCTTTTAAAGGAGAAAAATCTAAATATTATTTCATTCCTCCTATTTTATGTGACACCGTGTGACTTGACATAATATTTAAGAAGAAAATGAATACTTTCAAAATTTATGGTCTGAAATAATTTTTAGATATTTGTGTAGTTGTTAATCATTTCATTGAAGATAAAAAAAAATTCAAGATTAAATAATTTTTAATTATAGTTAGATCACTTATTTTTTGAGAAAAAAAAAATGTGCAGAAGGAGTACTAGTTATTTATTATTTATAATAATAATAATAATAACGTAAAGATAAAGTATTCTGAAAATAGCAAACATGCACACACTCTCTACTGTATATCTCCTTGGTGACCTCCAAGTTAAGCAACATCCGGGTACCTTCCCCTTTTTAGTCACCCTTTACTCTCTTTTTTTTTTTTTGGGAAAAAAATAAAATTCTAACACTAAAGAACTTATATTAGATTTAGTTTTGAATCTTTTTGTCAATTTGACTTCATAATTTAACATTGTGAAGTGCTAAATGACCAGAAAATTAAAAAAACTATAGTATTTTTTTAATTTTAAAATAAACTGATCTTTTTTTCATGTTTTAGTTAAAAGATATTAAAGGTAAAAGAATAAAAATATTTGAAAAGATAAAATAACATAAATAAAATATCATTCTGATAAAATTCTGGCCAAATTTTCTGACCAAAAAGATTTTTCCTTAAACATTATTATTGAATAGGCCTCAACTATTGATGGTAGTGAGGAAAAGGTGATAAGTTAGTTATTGTTGTTCCAAGCAATAAATTGAATAACCTATGAAAGCATTAACACCTTATCCGCTCTCTTACATACATCTTGGGATCAACAATAATGTCTAATTATAAAATAAAAATTCAAAACATTGACTTATAAACCAAATGGCAGTGACTTGAGTAAGGCTGGGCACCGGAACGGGTTGTACCGGTACCATTCCGGTCCGTTCCGGTACCATTCCGGTTCGTTCCGGTCCGGTAGTATTCGGGACGGGATGGGATACATTGAATCGGTACACGGAACGGAA
>JAJOOH010016279.1:0-17634 GCA_029582605.1 Solanum gracilifrons
TTTTAACATAGTGATATTTAACTTTTATAATCACAATTCGAATTTCAGCTCAAGATTTTTTCTTTAAAAAGTAACAAATGGATATATAAATCCTAAAAGATGTTAAATAGATAATAATTCATACCTTTAATATAGGAACATATCTTAGAAAAAAGTTTTAAAACGGGTTGAAATTAGAGATTGAATTGGGCTCAATTCAAATTATCTTGAGCCCAACCCTTAAAATTCTGAGGGGATGGGTGAGTTATCTATGTTTGGGTTCATTTTTGACACCCCTACCCACTACCTCACTCCAAATCAAAAAAATAAATAAAAAAATTTAGTCGCTCAGTCAAAATAATTGCATTCATTAGTAAATATGTAAAAGTATATATTGATTATGTATAGACTATGTATATTATAAATGTATACAAGAAAAATATATATTTACCGCAACCCCTTAATTTTTTGGGGGGAATTTTCGCATATAGCCACTCAAAAATAACTTAATTATTTTTCATAGTTATAGTTTATTAATTACGATTCGTAGCTACATATTAGAAGGAGGAAAGAGGCGGGTAAGAGAGGGTATAGAGTGGAAAGAGACGAATTGTACATGTATATCTGTCAAATAATTGTATATACGTAACTGGTATACATATGTATTTGTATATCTGGAGAGCGAGATTGGTTGAGTGAGGAGAGAGGCGAGCGAGATTGGGAGAGAGAGGAGAGAGGCGAGTGAGAGAAGGCAGAGAGTGGAGAGAGACGAATTGTATATGCATATTTGTCAAATAATTGTATATATGTAATTGGTCCACATATCTATTTTGTATATCTGGCAAGCGAGATTGGGAGAGGGATGAGCGAGGTGATCGAGATTGGGAGAGAGAGGAGAGAAGTGAGCGAGAGAGGGCAGAGAGTGGAGAGAGGTTAATTGTATTTTTATATCTGTCATCTAATTGTATATATATGTGTATAATTTGTATTTGTATTTGTATTTGTATATGTATAAGCAACATAATTACAACTAAAATTAAATTGCGAGCCATAATTAATTCAAATTATAGCTATATTAGCGGGTTAATACCTCAGATGGTCACTCAACTATCCACTTTTGCCTCAGAAAGTCACTCAACTTTTAATTTTCACTAAAAAGTCACCATGTGAGTGACTTTCTGAGGAAAGACTGGATAGTTGATTGACCATACGAGGTATTAACCCCTATATTAGCTAATTAACTAGTATATGTTTTGCTTATCCACATAACTTTCTCTTCTTTTTTTTACATTTTAACCATTTTTAGGTTAATGATTGGGTAATGGTATTATGTATGAGTTTTCATTGGATTTGTGCATTTTTTAGGTCAAAGTGATTTTTAAGTAGATAGATATAGTTAAATATTAGTATTATGTTATTCTTCTTTTTTTTTAAATGTGATATAATCTATACTTGAGTAGCTTTCCATGAAATTTCATAGAATGTTACTATATATCTTAGTTAGATTTTCAAAAGTTGAAAGTTTGAAAAAAATGTAAAAGTACAGCTGGTAGAGACCCTAGCTACATGCTCCAAATATTCTGCATATAGGTGGCATGTGCAATTGTACAATCAATCTTTGTTTCCGGTTTGGCTCTAAATTAATATTTGAATTAACTCCAAAAATGCATAATTAAACCAGATTTATGTGAAGCTTTTTAAGTATAATAAGATCCATAAACTCTGAATGATATATGAGAATGTTTGTTACAAAGATTCACTTTAATTAATGGTTGTTGTAGAAACTAGAAAAGATGATTAACAAATAAAATATAGAATTAGCTATAGAATTTATCTGTAATTGCTAGTTGGTGTTTGATATCTATACTGGAGTTCGACTAAATTATATTCGCATTGGAAAGTCTTATATTGGGTTTGAAAAATCCTACACTAAAGGTAAAGCGCTCCGTAATAAAGGCGGCTCGTACCCAAGAGGACTCCTGGACTCGAACGCGAGACTTTTAATTAAAAATAAAGAAGCACTTACCACTCACCACGACCCGATGGAGCGAGAGATTATTTTGCACAACCACAAATGTCCACATCAATCTTTGTTTCTGCTAAAATTTCATTCATAATGTTGGACTAGTGTGTAGTTTTAATACTTGTCAAAGAATCAAGTGATTAAAGAGAGGCAAGTGTTACATGTTTAGGGATTCATAGAATAAAATTTCCATAAGAATGGATTGCATATTCTCATGACTTGTAACTAATTAGAAATCAATTAAGAGATTCTTTAATTAACTTGCCAGAAGGAGCTTTGATATGACATCCCCCTTTTCACCATTACCAATTAACAAAGCAATCAAATATAATTGGCAAGGGTTATTTTGGATGTATGATTAGGGAATCTATTTCTCCAATGTATTACTTTTAACACACAACCACATAGTGGGAATCATTGAAATTAGATGATCACTTTTGGACTAATGATATCATAGTGTACTTAGTTTCGACACCAAATTAAAGAGTAAATAGTATACGTGCCCTTGAATAAACAAACTAAATATTGATACAATCGGTGATAGGTAAAGCCGAATTCAGAATTTGAAAACTTCGAGTGCATCAATATTATCTTAATTTAATATTAGTGAAACTTTCAATTGTTGGATTTGTTCTACTTAATTAATGATCATGAGTTCGAATCCCTTGTCTAATAATTTTAATGTTGCAAACAAGTCAACTCGAACCCAAGTCACGAGCAGAGGCGTATTCAGGAGGGGTCACCAGGTTCACGTGAACCCATGCTTCCCTCCTGAAATTATATATAGTAGTGTTATAATTTTTAAAATATTTAAATATAGATATGTGAACCCACACTTGAAGTATTATACCGTGCAATTATGTTGGGTGCACCTCTCTAAGTGATGTTAGAAATTTGAATCTTTTAGTTATCTTGTTTTATTTTCCTTTTTAAAATTGAGTAATGTCTCTCTAAGTGGTTTGAATAGGTAAAAATAACTTTGGACCTATAATTTTAAAATTTTAATTATTTTTAGTGATAAGAACTTAAATGTTAAATCGATCAAATTTATATCTTAGATCCACCTTTTTGTAATAATGCACCCATCATCTCAAAATCCTGGATACGTCTCTGGTCATGAGGACGGGTTCTTTGGTGTGTACCAGTGGTACAAAGTGTCATTCTCTTCTTTTCATGGGTGCACTGTAACTTATATTTAGTTTTTTTCAGTTTCTCAAGATAGATATACATCTATATAAATGATTTTTTTCGAAGTTAATGGGTGCACGTGCACCCTCACCTACCTATATTGGTCCGCCTCACTGATAGGTACGCAGTGGGTGATTGAGATTTGAACTTGGAATTTTAAGTGAATTTGAAACAATAAATTTCAAGTCAGCTTCTAATCTTGTGTTCAAAGAGATTCAAAATTAATATACATTACAATTAAAAAAAAACATATATAATATATACAATATAATTTTTTATCAAAGAAATTCGATGAACCGTAGATTCGTTCCTAAAATCCAACTATGTGTCTATAAAAAGGAATATTGCACCGATATTGACATCTGGTATCAGCCTAATAAAGACACTTCCCTTCCCGATTAATTATGTCATCTCCAATAATATTATAATTAGCTGATTTTTTAGTAGTGGCTTCTTGTATAGTAACTGATAATCATGTTTATCATCATTGAAGATTTAAATATTGTTAGGTGTACAAAATTAGAAGTCTTAGTATTGAGATTTTAATAGTTTGAACTCACAAACGAATTTTGTGATATATTAAATTTTTTTGACAAATTGATCATTGAAATATATTTAGAATATCATTACGAAGTTATGATTAAAACTTCAGGTTATTCAATGAAGATATGACTCATTTAAGCTGGAGTTTGGGTATTTGTTTGTAGGAGATGAAACTCAATTTTTGTATGATATTTTTATAAAATTACTACAATAAAAGTGTGTATAAACATCTCTTGAATACACTTTTATATAAGGTTGATGCATTATTTAATATTGTATTAGTTCTAATTTATGTGAGACACTTGGTTTAAAAGTTGTCTTTTATTCTTAATGAATGACTTATAGTCTCACGAATGTCTAATGTTTCTGAGACTATAAATTTTCAAGGACTTCCTATTTTTCTTTAACTTTATGCCTCGTCAATTGAAAAGATTATATATATATGAGCACAATCATATTTATACACTATATACACTATAGTGTATAAATATGGTTGAAAAAAATTGATTAGGTGGATGTATAAACTAGAAATTGTTATCTCCTGTATTCAGATTTTACAAACCAGAAATAATACAAGATGAAAAGACCTATCCGAGTCCATAGAACCCATTGTGTGTCCTTAATTTAATCCCCTCAAGTATCTGAGGTTGCAGATTAATTCCTCCCAAGATAAAATGGATTAACCATTAAAGAAGTAGTGGTACCTCAGACTTCGATAATTTCAACGAACTCAAAATGACAGCAACAAATCACACACACAAACACGGTCGATCAATTTTATTTTGTAAGAAATGTATGCAAAAGCAGGGAAGAATTTGATGCAGATAAATGAGAGAATGCCTATTTATTTTATAGCCAACAAAGGGTAAGGGTCACAACTCTTTGGGGGGAAAAGACAACCTTTCAGAAAGGTCACAACCTTTTGGAAAAGGCACAACCTTTCAAACGGTCACAACCATTTAGAAAAGATATAATCTTTCATAAAGGTCACAACCCTTCGGCAATGTCACAACCCTTCATTCCTGTTCACACCTTTAAAACCCAACAATCCCCCACATGAATAGGGAATGGCTATTGTTAAAACATATGCAAGAAAAACTGTGTGACTCGTAACTAAGGATTGATTGCATCTGGATAAGTGGGTTTCCCTTTGAACTTTTCATAGTGAACATATATCGGATATACTCGGTCAATCGGTAGATTTGATATCTTTAAACCGTCGAGTTTTGGTGTATACCTAGACAACATAAGTCACACAATCAACTCTTGAACTGTTTTTGGTTCTCATTGTTTTGTTCGTTTCAGCCATGAACTGGCCTTACTGGATTCTCCTTGAAGCGACTTACACTTCACACTTACATAGGTGATTTCTAAATGTGTTATCCCGTAGATATACCATTTGATAAACCCTGTATCAAATTTAGAAACCATTAAAAAAACCTAATTCATTTATCCTTGTTACTGAACATTGTCTTATCATGAGAATGGACCATAAATAATATTTTGACAATATTGAACCGCCATCAATGACTTTGTTTTGAACGTGCAAGAGGGAAGGAAGGGGGGGGGGGGGGTGAATTGCTATTTTTCAATTTTTCCTTAAGAGTAGTTGACTTAAGGTGATACTTAGTCGACTACTGATAGCAGATAAGAGTTAATCAAAAAACTGAAAAGTAAACTTGACACAAGATATTTTTATACTGGTTAGGATCCAATGTGGATATTACGTCCAGTCCCCTTGGGTTGCAAGGGTGTTCTCTTCAAGCTGTTGAATTTTTGGTGTGAGTACAGGGATGAGTATAAACAGTTTACACTCAGTGTTTGTGAACTCTTTTTGTTTTGATACTAAGCCTTACCAACAATATTTATCTCTCCTCTGTTTTTTGTTTACACAAAAAAACTAGGTAATACAATGCTTGATAAAAGTAGAAAAGGGAATGTGAGATGATTCAAACTGGTTGTACATTCCCTTCTGTCAATCAAGCCTTTATTTATAGTGTTTGAAGTCTCGAATCTTTTCGGTGAAGAGACAGCAACCCAAGAGATTTGATCCTTGGAAAAGAAGGCAAGTGGTCCTAATTTTCCAAGAATAAAGCTCAAGACTGATTTTCAGTCTTGATTCTTGTTCAGCTTCCTTGATTGCCTTATTGATTATAGTCGTTGTAGCTTCTTTGATTGATTGTAGATTGTAGCCATTGTGTTCTTCAATTTATTTTTGAATATTCAGCTTCCTTGATTAATTGTAGACTTGGCATCTTCAGCTTTCCTTGATTGTTGATTGTAATATAGCTATTGTATTCTTCATTGCTAGCTGTCGAGATATTCACCTTCCTTGATTAGTGTCTTTCTCATAAGAAGCGATCATGGAGGAGAATTCGAAAATAAGTTGTTCGAAAAGTTTTGTAATGAGAAAGGTTACACTCACAACTTCTCCTCACATAGCTGACTAATACTCAGCAGATTGTATTTGAGTCCTGTCATTAAATAAAAATTTGAAATATCACATGAATCATTGAAAGAGATTGTACCAATACCAATTACTGTTCCTTTTGAGTTATCACCAAAATGAATGTTTCCTCCCTTGTATTCAGCAGCAGATTTAAACAGATTTTTATCTCCTGTCATATGATTTGAATACCCGCTATCCAAGTACCATTTTTTTTTGATGTCTTGTAGTGTTCCTACAAATCAAAATTATTATCATCTTTTAGGTACCCAAACGTTTTTGGGTCCTTCAAGGTTAGAGTTATTTGGAGTTCTTTTGGGTCTCCAACCCCATTCAGATGAGTTATGATATTTAAACATCCAGTTGTAAGACACACGTCCAGACTTTCCACAATAATGGCAAGATTTAGGGATATCTTCTTCAGAATTGGAGTCATTACTGTTAGTTTTTGAATCAGCCGACTAAAATGACTGGTTGCAACTAGAGTAATTTCCATTTGAAGAGTTCTTGCTGCTAGAGACCTTCTTAAAGAATTTTTTGAAGAATTTGATTTTAAGGAATTTTCAAGAGCAATTTTTAATTCATGAATTTCCTCATAAAAGAGATCTTTTTCGACTTCGCTTACTTCTAATTTTATGTCTAAATTTCTTTTCTCATTTTGAAGGTTTCTAAAATCAGAAAAATCAGGTCTATCACAGCACGATCAAGCAGGTTTTTCAAATCATTACAGTTGTTACATATCTCAGCGTTTGATTCTCCAACAACCATGAAGCATATGTTTTTGATTTCTTCATGTTCATTTTCAGAGTAGTCTTCATCACCCCAACTGCTTAGTGCTTTGTTCTTTTGATTTCCTCTAGAGTAATTTTTCTTTGCTTCTGGACATTCACTGGCTATGTGACCATATTTTCCACATTCGTAGCATTTTCCATCGTTTCTTGATTGATCAGTTAACTACTTTCCAAGATTTCTTCCTCTTCTGTTGTTCTTTGATTTTCTAAAGGACTCCATTACTGATCTGGTAATTAGAGCAATTTCATCTTCTGCTAACTCTTCTTCTCCTTTGTCTTACAGAGTTGCTTTCAACGCCACAGTTTTCTTTTTGGATTCTTCTTGGCCCTTTAAATTCATGCTTTCGAGAACAATAACTTTTGTGTGCCATTGAGGTGGCAAGCTTCGAAGGACTCTTCGAATGTGTTCTATGAGAGGATATGTCTTTCCTAAAGCTTTGAGTTCACCAATGATCTTACTCAGTCAGGCAAACATGTTTTCAATAGATTATCCTTCCTTCATTTGAAAGAGTTCATATTCATATACTAGTAGACTTCTTTAACTTTATCAATTCCTTCATAGGTAACCTTCCGTTTATCCCACATCTCTTTGGTAGTATCACAACATGATATTTTTTCATATTCCTCACCACTAATTGCATTATATAGAACATTTTTTGCTTTGGAGTTTATTTGAATAATCTCCATTTGTTCATTAGTATAGTTCTCCAAACTTGGAATAGTAGAGGATTGACTTTCGTCTGAACTCTTCGAGATAAAAATCGGAATATCACCAAGTTTGATAACTCTCCAAACCTTCACACCATAAGACTTTATAAAGGCTTCCATTCGTACCTTCCAATGAGAAAAATGTTTCCCATTAAAGTAAGGAGGTCTTGTTTGAGAAGTTCCTTCTTGAAATAGTGCTCCCATAATTTGTTGAGCAATGATCTTTTTCTCACCTGTTGTTAGACAAATTTTTTGTGAGACGAGGCTCTAATACCAATTGAAAGTGCAAGAGGGGGGTAAATTGTTGTTTTTCAATTTTTCGTTAAGAGTAGTTGACTTAAGGTGATACTTAGTCGACTATTGATAGCAAATAAGAGTTAATCAAAAACTGAAAAGTAAATTTGACACAAGACGTTTTTATACTGGTTGGGATCCAATGTGGATCTTATGTCCAGTCCCCTTGGGTTGCAAGGGTGTTCTCTTCAAGTTGTTCAACTTTTGGTGTGAGTACAGGGATGAGTGTAAACAGCTTACACTCAGTATTTGTTTCTGTCTTTTTGTTTTGATACAAAGCCTTACCAACAATATTTATATTTCCTCTCTTTTTTGTTTACACAATAGAACTAGGTAATACAATGCTTGATAAAAGTAGAGAAGGGAATGTGAGATGATTCATACTTGTTGTACACTTCCTTCAGTCAATCGAGCCGTTATTTATAGTGTTTGAAGTCTCGAATCTTTTATGTGAAGAGATAGCAACCCAAGAGATTTGATCCTTGGAAAAGAAGGCAAATGATCCTAATTTTCCAAGAATAAAGCTCAAGACTGATTTCCAGTCTTGATTCTTGTTCAGCTTCCTTGATTGCCTTATTGATTATATCTGTTGTAGCTTCCTTGATTGACTATAGACTGTAGCCGTTGTGCTCTTCAGTTTATCTTTAAATATTCATCTTCCTTGATTAATTGTAGACTTGGCATCTTCAGCTTTCCTTGATTGTTGGTTGGAATATAGCCGTTGTATTATTCATTACTAGCTGTCGAGATATTCACCTTCCTTGATTAATACCTTTCGTGATCTTTGTATTCCGAGGATCTTTACATGGATCCTTGATTGAGTGTTTATCAATCAAAATCCTTGACTGGCTTATTGGTAATCTTCACTTGATTTATGGAGATCTGTGATTGATTCTTTTTTCCTTTTTGAAGATACGTTTGCTCTGCAAGGAAATAGGTTGTTTATCATTAAAAATTTACTCTAATATGTTTGATCTCCTTAACCTAGATCTTGGAATCTCCAGTAATCTAGGTAGAGTTACCGCCATAATGACTTTTCATAGGCCATAGTCCCATTTCCTTTGATAATCTATCAACTCCCTCTCTAGTTAGGCCTTTTATAAGTGGATCCGACACATTATCATTTAACTTTACATAGTCAATTATGATAATTTCACTAAAGAGTAGTTCTCTAACGATATTATGTCTAACGTCATATATGACGAGACTTTCCATTATACATCATGCTACATGCCTTACCTATTGCAAATTAGCTCTCACAGTGTATGCATACCAGAGCTAAAGGTTTGGGCCAAAAATCTTTCAAGAAATTTTGGAGTCATTCAACTTCTTCACCGGCCCTATCTAGAGTGATAAGCTCAGATTTCATAGTAGAGCGAGCGATACATTTCTGTTTGGAAGATTTCCAAGAGATTGCTCCTCCACAAAGAGTAAATACATATCCATTCGTGGATTTTACTTCATTTAGCCTGGTGATTCAATTTGCATCACTATATTCTTCCAATACTATTGAATATTAGTTATAATTCAAAACAATAGTTTGATTGAGATTACTCGTGAACCAACTCAGTTTACTAATAGCACATATTATATATCATACTTCTCAATACTCTAGCATAATCCAATTGTGAGTCACTTTTGCCTTCATTATTTTGAAGTACAAAACTCACATTTATTGGAATCTTGTCAATATTGAAATCCAAATACTTGAACTTGTCAAGTACCTTTTCAATCACATTAGTAACTTCAATGTCTTTCATATCGAATGTTACTTTCTAGCATATGCTTAGTAGCATTTATGTCAGAAATGCCTCTTTTGATGATCAACATGTCATCAACATAAAAACAAACAATGACCTTGTGATTTGGAGTGTCTTTAATGTAAAAAACATTTATCACATTCATTAATCTTGATATCATTTGCCAACATAGTTTGGTCAAACTTCGCATGTCATTATTTGGGTGCTTGTTTTTTAGTCCATAAAGTGACTTAACAAGTTTACACATTTTTTTCCTTTACTAGGAACCATAACGCCCTCGGGTTGTTCCATGTAAATTCATTCCACCAATTTTCCATTTAAGAAAGTTATTCTCACATCCATTTGACAAATTTGAAGGTCATATACTGCAACTAACGTAATTAACATCTGAATTGATGTAATCCTAGTTAGTGGTTACTATGTGTCAAAAAAATCAATGCCTTCTTATTGTCTAAAGCCTATGACAGCAAGTCTTGCTTTGTATTTGTCAATAGTTCCATCAACTTTGTTTTCCTTTTTAGATCCACTTTGAACCCAAAAATTTATTTCCTGGAGAAATATCAATCAACTCTCAAGTATGGTTGCTCAAGATTGAATCTATCTTGCTATTGACAACCTCTTTCCAAAAAGGGATGAGCCCATAGAATACATAGCTTCTTCAAATATATGAGACTCATTTTTCAAGAAGAAATGTTACAAAATCAAATCCAAAGAAAGTAATTTGTCCATAGGCATTTACTACGCATCTGAATCTCTTTATAAAGTACAGTCTCATGCAGACTTATGAACCATAAATCAACATGCTTTACTATTTGTAGCATATCCAATGAACATACAATCCACGGTATTAGGTCTTATTTTGATCCGTTTGGGAATAGTTTCCTCCTTTCCATTTTTCATATGACATAGACTGTATTGGAAATTGTTAGATCACTATCTTTCAAGAATTATTGTTTGTATATATTTTAAGGGCGACAAGCAATTATCAATCGAGATACAACAAAGCCTGAACAAACAAAACTTTTTGTTGCTCCCTTACTTAACAAACAAATGTTTTTTTTTATTTGTTGCTCCCTTTACTAACAAACAAAAATTTTTGTTTCTCTCTTTCTGAACAGACAAACTTTTTGTTGTTCTATTTTGCTATAATGATAGTACCCCTACAAATTTTGTGGTAAACCTGAACTTATGAGTAGGACATTCAACATTTCATTCAAAGTTCGATTTTTTCCTGTCAACAATTTCATTAGATTGAGGTGAGTATGTGCAGTAATTTTATGGATGATCCCATTTTCCAAATATATTTCTGTAAAAGAAGATTCATATTCTCCACATCTACCACTTCTAATCATGACAATGATTTTAAACATCAGTTTTATATTGCCTAGATATTTCTATCGATTTATCCTTATCATTCAACAAATAGACATAACAGTATCTAATGCAATTGTCAATAAAATTTATAAAACACTTTTTCCTACCATGAGATATTATTGACTTCATATCACAAATGTCGGTGTAAATCAATTCTAAGGGATTAGAATTCCTTTCAACATCACATACTTGACATTTTGATTTATTGCACTAGAAGTTAGGCAAAACTTCTAAGTTGATTAGTTTTTGCAAGGTTTTGTAATTGGCATGTCTCAAATGTTCATGTCACTAACAATTTGATTCAAGCAAGTAAGAACAAACACAAATACTGAGTTCGAAAAGACCTTTCGTGAGGTAACCTTTTCCTACAAATATTTTGTTCTTTACTTTTTATAACCTTATCAAATACAAACAATGTTTTAGAGTCAGCACCTTGCCAGATGTCCTTTTCAGAAAGACATTTCCATAAGATTCAATTTTTAATAAAATTACCCATGACCATAGTCTCATCGGTCTAATAAGGACAATATGACCCAAATGTTTGTTGTACAACACAAACATAACAGATTGCATTTCACCAATGATCATGTCTATACAATTTATTTTAATAGACATCTTTTTATGAAAAATTACAATATTTTAAGTGACACTTTTTCATCAAAGAACACAATTCTTTTGAACGAGTAATATAATTTTATGGTTTTATACTAGTCATATCATATACTAGTAAAGAGAGACTGAACAACCACAATATCAATTATACTCCAAGAATTTTGTGGGTCTAACATAATACAGGAATTTTATTAAATTTCATATCTTGTACTTTCAAATTTAAATTAGATAGTAAGTCTAATTTTGTCTTTATCACAAGTAAAGAACCCCCTACATTTTAAATATGTTCTCAAAAATATTTTTCTGTTGTAAAACTAAAGCAAAATATGACAAGAAATATAGAAGATGAAAACAATAGAAATATAGAGACAAGATATGAGAGTATTTCTTATTCTTCAAAGTCTTCAAATGTATACAATATGAACCCTTATGCCTCTATTTATAGTGTAACATAGAGGCATACAAAAGGTTAGTCATAAACATGACATTCACATGAATATAATGGAGGAGGTTATAGAAGTGAAAGATTACAAGAATAATAGTTATAAAGTTGGAGGTTATGGAAGTTATGGTTATCTTCATAATGGAGGAAAGTAATAGAGATAATGGGAGAGAGTAACTTCTTGGTGTAGTGGACATCCACACTATAATATTTTATAACACTCCCCCTTGGATGTTCATAGATAATATGCCTCGTTAAAACCTGACTAGGAAAAAACCCTGTGGGGAAAAATCCTAGAGAAGGAAAAAGAGTACACATATCTTTTAATACGCTTTGAATGTTGTCTCGTTAAAAATCTTACCAGGAAAACCCAATTAGGATAAAACCATGGTTAAGGAAAAGCATACAACGCATATTTTTCTCCCCCTGATAAAAAATTTACTTGATATCTCAGAGACGATACATACCAAGATTATCACTTGAATATGTCTTTGAACGTCTATCTCACCATTTTATTGAAGATCATGTGTGAAAAAGACTTTTGGTGAAATATGTTTTGTCTGATCTCCTTTGATTGTATCCTCCCTTCAATTGAGCTATATATTATTTTCGTATATGGTGGGTGGAATATCCTTTTCAAAATAAAATCACATATTTTCGGAATATGATAGATCATGATTCCAACCAAATACACTCCCGACTTAATTCATAGATCAATATTATTTCTGCATGATTTGAAGAAGCGGTTACTAATGTGATTCTTTGAATTTCCAAGATATTGTTGTGTCTCCATATGTAAATAAATAGTCCATTTGCGATCGACCTTTATGCAGATCAAATAAATATTTTGCATCTACATAATCAAATCAATTCTGACTTAGATATTGATTATTTCAATTTTATTGAAGCTCGTATTTTCTTCTGAAAGAAAATCACAAATCTTCTATGTGTTGAGTTACTTGCTTTGTTAGTTTCTTGTCATAACTTGAATGATAATATGACAATCCTTTCACATAACGAAATCACATCACTTTCGTTATGTATATCAAATAATCTTCTAGCATTTGCATAACTAGCAATATGTAAGTGCACCAATTGAACTAATACATGACATTTTAAATCATTTTCATGAGATCAAAAATATTATTTCTATGTGTTAATCAGTCTCAGAAACATTGGATACTCAATGAAATTGCTTAAGACCGTTTAAATCCTTCAAGGATTTTCATATGACATTCATCGTCTAGTTAGACATAATAATCATTCATTATACATATTCAAAGTATTTTATCTATTGCCAGACTGAAACAAGTCTCATTGCATCCACCACTGGAGAATTTATCTCCATTTAATAATGTCAGGATTTTTGCAAAAATCTTTTATGCCCCGAGGCACAAACCGCACTTTATATCTTACGGTTATACTTTCTCACAATGATTCATTTGTATCACATTGACATTATACTTTGACCCACGAACTATAAGATAAAAAAAACATCACTTTTCTAAGTGAAACAAAATATTCACAATATAGTGCCAATCATTTATATGTCCACACTATATGACAGATTCGAATTTAAGATGATCCTCGTAACCAGTTATAGCATTGAGTGCTACTTCATATTAAAGATACCGTCGACGGTCATTTTGATATCAATTTCAATACGACATAACTTATCGAGATCTCTTCATTTTTCATCATTTTCAGGTACCTGAACCTTTGCCAAGGTTTTATGAAGTCTTATGTCATAGTGCTCTTTCAAAGCACTTACTTCATTATCGTGACCATTTTGATAATTTGCTCCTCTCCTTCATCAAGGAGTTTTACGTTTGGAATCGATTGGTCTATAATGCTTATGGCGTACCATACACTCTGTCCTTCAAGGATAATTTATTGGAGCATTTGCAGCATAATTAAAATATTGGGTCAGCAAATACATCTGGCAAATTATTTGCAACATTTTGCAAATGAATTTTCTCTTGAACGTCAAGTTCACATTTTTTTTAAACGAGGATCTAGCTAATTCACCCCACACATAATTTTCAGTTGTTACACATATCTCCCCCTAATGTTAGGAAATCTAATATTTACCCCCAACCTCATTTGTGGATCCATCTTTGTGCGTGGTGGAGCAAAAAATCATATGTGCACACATCAAATTTTTGGATGGAAATTATTTGGTTCTTGACCCTGATCCAATTGTGATGGGAGAACCTTGTTGGCTTGATGTATACATGTTAAATAAACCCATCTCATACCAAATTTTATTTGAGAGATTTGTTCTCATAATCAGTGGTCTAGCTATAATTGGAAGCAAACAATTTCTGCTAAACCAACCAGTATTATCAACATAATTTTTATAATTTGGAACTACGTTCTTAATTTAACAATTTGAGCAAACAACCTTACAAAAACCATTTTGTAAGTTGATGCAAATGCACATGTGACCATACCATAGATGCATCTATTAAATCATAATAGTAAGCAGTCCACATGGTAGGTGGACGAGCCCATATTCACCTTTTTATATGTTCCAAATAATTTCAGGGGATACAATCTCAACCTTAGCAGGTACAATGATCATTTTGCAGCACAAGAGAATTCTTGAAGAATCTTTTATTTCTTCAAACATATAGTCACATGAATTCTCAATTTCTTTTGCATCACATTTGAATCGGAATGGCCAACCGATTATACCAACTGATATTTATTCTAGTAAACTTCTAGTTTACTTTTGCATGTGATTCCATCATCATGCCCATATTTGTATACAACAAACAACGGAAAAAAATGGGTAATCTTATACGTAAATATTTATAACCCACTTTGGTTGTAGTAATTTGAAGATATTAAATCTTCCCATAATATATAGTCTCAATATAATTATTTTTTTCTTTTCAACTCTTCCGAAACTTAAAAAGTTTCTTTTGAGACTTACTACAACCCCAATATTATGAACAATTTCATTCCTCCGAATAGTAACAAATTAGCCCTTTCGAAACTCTCAACTAATTTTGTGTACTATCACAAATTTCACAACGTCATTCTTATGGTGACCATCTCCTTCAAGGAGAAAATTATTCTTATTGTCATGGTTAAAATTGTCACATGCAAGACTTATTTCTTGACAACCAATGACAAATTTGTGTTACCACACAATAATATTTATTTTGGTCATAGCCACAACCTTTATAGGAAAGAATTATTTCTTTCTTTTGTCCTTCAATAGTTCATAATTTAACATACCACAATATTTGTGTAGTATTTAAAGTATATGACTAAATGACCATTTATGTCAAAATATTTCTTTTCAATCTCTCAAACCTCCCGTAGAGGTGAGATGTGACATTTATTCAACAATACATGAACATGTTCTTATCCATAAGTACACAAGTCACATTTCTTTAAGAAATAGACCATAACCATTTGAACATGCTCCATAAGTTTTTATTAGAAACTCATCGTCATGCTTTCGCATTTATCAAATTTATGTGACTCACCTCAACATCACTTTAAGAGGTCAAATGTACCAAATGTACTACCACTTTGTATTCCTTTATTTCGATGGAGGATTTACAAAACTTTTCAAATTTGGGTTGCACCAACAACAATGTGCCCAATAACTTCTCTTTGATGGATAAAAATTACCTTCACATTTGAAGGAGCATCTTAAGAAACAATGTGTCCAATAACCTTTCATACCACTTTAATGGACAAAATTACCTTCACATTTGAAGGACCATCTTAAGAACCTATAATGTTCTTCCTTTTAATTACGACAATGATGACCATTAACATTGTACCACACCTGTATTCATACACTCAACCACTTGTCATTTTTCAGACATATTATGCACTACTACCACATTCACATAAGAGAATGGAGCAAATTAATTGGGAAAATTTCATGACTTTCAGTCAAAAGTATAAAACTTTATGTTAGTCATCATCATATCATCACTATAGTGCATTAGAACTTAAACCCAATGTCTTCCCCATATAAAGACGCCTTTGGTCATAAATCAATGGGACTTGAACCCAACATCTTATTATCATGGTGCACTGAAACTTTAACTCGATGTCTTACCCACTTGGTGTGGTGAAACCCAAATTCACCGTCTTACCCTCGACCAATGTCTTAATAAACCAAATGCATTACCAAAAAATAAATATTGAATACCATAAATATAATCTAAAATAAAAATGAACAAAACTAATTAATTAGAACAATATGTTGGAACCATATAAATGTCCTAAGTTAAAATAAATTAAAACATTTTAATAGTCCCTCTTAATATTGTTATGAAGATTATCATAATTTACTAACCATTTTTAAAATAACCACAAAACAAGCTTTGTTAGTACAAATAATATATAGGATATGAATTATACCTTGCAACCAAAGAATTACTAGGATAATTCATAAAAATCAAGAAATACCTACCATTGATTCTTGATGGAGAATGAGCAACTCGTGCTGATAACGTGTTGTAAAACTAAAGCAAAACATGACAAGAAATATAGAAGATGAAAACAATAGAAATATAGAGACAAGATATGAGAGTATTTCTTATTCTTCAAAGTTTTCAAGTGTATACAATATGAACCATTATGCCTCTATTTATAGTGTAACATAAAGGCATACAAAAAGTTAGTCATAAACATGACATTAACATGAATATAATGGAGGAGGTTATAGAAGTGAAAGGTTGCAAGAATAATGGTTATAAAGTTGGAGGTTATGGAAGTAATGGTTATCTTCATAATGGAGGAAAGTAATGGAGATAATGAGAGAGAGTAACTTCTAGGTGTAGTGGACATCCACACATAATATTTTACAACATTTTCAAGTATTTGAAATTATTTTTCACATATTTTTTCCCATGCTTTCAAATTGTATACCATCAAACTACATATTGGCAACACGAATCCTTCTTTTGGAGATTTAATCCATAGAAACACCATTGCAGGCACATAAATCACTAATTTTATGTCACTAGTGTTTTTTTTCCCATTCTGTCACAATTGGACAGACCACTTAGTATTTAGAATACTAAAATAAAGATTCAATCTTTATATAACTTGTTTCTAGTTTAACGATGAAATTTTTATATTCTTCTAATCGTTAACCGAATGAACCTTGAATTCTGATGAAGTTTTCATATTCTTCAAATCAGTTTCACATTCAGACAGAGTAGTACCAAAAAAGGTTTTAATCTCCAGAAACCTCAAATACAACAATGTTTCTAGCTAACGATGTATAATTCGCATGTTTGTATAATTCAAAATTTGTATAATATAATTTGTATAATTTTTGTATAATTCAGAATTTGTATAATATAATTTGTATAATTCAGAATTTGTATAATATAATTTGTATAATTTTTTACACTTCTGATGTTTGTAATTGTATAAATTCGTTATTTTGAGTTTATACAAAAATAATTGAATTATACAAATGTACCCACGAATTA